>PVJC01007874.1:0-50061 GCA_004026665.1 Murina feae
ATCCAACACTCTGGCCAGGGAGTAAGGGATGTCATGAAATGACCCATGTGTTGAATGATCCATGTGCTGAATGACTTTAAAGAAGCTATTATAACAAAGCTTCAAGAGGTAAGGACAAATACTCTTAAAACAAATGAAAACATAAAAGTTCTCAGCAAAGAAACAAAGTATTAAAAAAAGAATCAAATGGGAATTTTATAATTTTAAAAGAATCTAATGGGAAAATACAGTAACAGAAATTTAAAATTTTATACGACAATATATAGAGGGTGGGCAATATATAGAGAGAATTTTTTTTGAGTTCTTTATAAGGAAAAATACAATATACTTATTAACTCAAAGAATGTCACAATGACACAATGCAATCTCTTATGCGCTCCAATTGCCAGCCCTCATTATTTACACATTTTTGTAGTTTGCCCTGGCCCGTTGCTCAGTGGTTAGAGCACTGGCCCCTCAAACCAAAGAGTCAAGGGTTTGATTCCCAGTACCTCAGTTGTGGGCTGGATCCCCAGGGAGATCAGGATGGGTGTGGGAAACAACAGATCAAAGTGTCTCCCTCGAATCAATTTCTCGCTCTCTCTTTTTCTCCTTCCTCTCTCCCCTCCACTCTCTCTTTAAAAAATAAAAAAAATCAATGGGAAAAATATATTCAGGTGAGGATAAAAAAACAAAGAGAAACTGAAAATAACCTTCAATGGATTAATGAATAAACTGTGGTACATCCACACGATCGAATGGTACCTAATTATAAAAATAATCTGTTACTATAACACAATAACTTGGGTAAATTTCAAGGGCATTATGCCAAGTGGAAAAAATTGGTATCAAAAATAACAACATGATTCCATTTTTATATGTTAATCTTGAAAAGGCAAAAATAAGAAACAGAAAACAGATGAGTAGCCAGAGATTATGGGTGGGAAAGGATTTGCTCTGTATCTTGTCTGTGGTGTGAATTACAGAATTCAAGCATGTATAAGAACCCATAGAAAACACACATACACACATATACATACTACAAAAGTGAATTTACTTAAGTATATAAAGATACTAATGCACATGAAAAAGGTTATTTTTTAATATACTGAACCACCAAGGAAAAGATAATTAATTCTATGTTTGTGTCAAATGGCTTAGAGTACCACAGCAATCTATACAAATAAAAGGGTAATATGCTAATTAGACCGGACATCTTCCAGACATCTTCCCAACATCCTTCCAGACAAAGCCAGAGTGGCAGGGACCAAGGCAGAGGCAGTTAGAGGCAATCAGGCCGGCAGAGGGGAGCAGTTAGGGGGCAATCAGGCCAGCAGGGGAGAGCAGTTGGGGTGCTCAGATCAGCAGGCAAAGGCAGTTAGGGGTGATCAGGCCAGCAAGGGAGCACTTAGGGGCATCAGGCAGGCAGGCAGGCAGAGGTGGTTAGGGGTGTTCAGGCAGACAGGCAGGTGAGCGGTTAGGAACCAGTGGTCCCAGATTGCAAAATGGGATAGCCAACTGCAGGGATCGGGACTAAATCAATAGTCGGACATCCCCAGAGAGGTCCCGGATTGGAGAGGGTGCAGGCCAGACTGAGGGACCCTCCCCCTCGTCCCATGCATGAATTTCATGCACTGGGCCTCTAGGCCTCTAGTATCTATACATATATCTATACATATATAAAGAGCAAAGGTCCATAACGACCAAGGCTCGACTGAACACCGCTAGTCAGTGCTGGATTGCCACGTGTATTGCAGCTGGTGCCAGGGCAGCAACCCAGCATTGACTGCTGAGGGGGCTGTGGAGCAGGCCCAGAGAGAGGCCTGCAGAAAGAGAGGCAGGATCTGATCACTGGCCTGAGTGGAAGGTGTTGATCAGCTGTTGCCTCTCTCATTCTCTCCTGGCTTCACCAGCAGCCGTGCTTCTGTTTCTCTCTGGGACTGCTGATCAGCCCTGCCCAGAGACAGGCCCAGAGACGCTGACTGGCATAAAAGCCGACCTATCAGAACCTAATCTGGGTGAAGTGTGAGGAGCCAATGGCTGCCTAGGAGGCAGAGCTTTTGACACTGGCATAGAAACTGACCAATCAGAACCTAATCTGGATGAGCTGCAAAGATAGAACCTAAGGTAGGGGCTGAGGAGGGGCTGTAAGAGCAACAGCTGTTTGGTGTACGGTGTAAGAAAGCGGTTCAATTTTTTCATGACTGGTTTGGTAGCATAGTGCATATGACTGGCTATCAGTCCAGATATAGGGATTATGTTTTTTTGTTTACCAAGAGCAACTCCTCCTGCTTAAAAAGACTCCGCCCACCTCTGCCATTTAAGCAACCCTATATAATCAATCTATACTAATAAAAGGGTAATATGCTAATTATACTGTTCGACCAGCCATCTTCCAGGCGTCCGACTTCCTTCCAAACAAAGCCATGGTGGTGGGGGCCGAGATCAAGCTGGCAGGGGAGGGCAGTTAGAGGTATCAGGCAGGTAGGCAAAGGCAGTTAGGGGCAATCAGGCAGGCAGGCAGGTGAGCAGTTAGAAGCCAGCAATCCCAGATTGCAAGAGGGATGTCCGACCACCAGTCAGACATCTCTCAAGGGATCCCCGATTGGAGAGGGTGCAGGCTGCGGAAAACACCTCCCCCCCCCTCCCCGGCCCTGGCAATGAATTTAGTGCACCGAGCCCCTAGTTACTTATAATAGCCAAAAAGTGGAAACAAACCAGATGGCCACAACAGATGAACAGACAACTAAAATGTGGTATTTTCCATATAATGAGATATCATCAACCATTGAAAGAAATGAAATACAGATATATGTTGCAATGTGAATACCCCAAGAAACAAGTAAGTAAAAGAAGCATATACAAATGGTAACATATTATGACCTATTCATATGGAATCTCCAGCATAGGCAAATCTACAGTGACATAAAGTACAACCATGGTTAACTAGAGCTACAGGAGTTGAGTGGAAATTAGGAAGGGTAATAAATACCAAAGGTTGTAAGATTTCTTTTTTGTAATGATGAAAATGTCAAATTATTGTGGTTATGGTTGCGCAACCATGCGAACGTACTAAAAACCACTGAATCATACACTTCAAAACTGTATCTGAATTGCATCACAATAAACATAGGCAACATTACTTGGGGGAAGGGTGTGCTTTAATTCAGCTTCTAACAGACTCCCTGAATGAAAAACATCTGTTAGACAAAGCAAATTATTTGTTTTATTCAAAACTATATCCCCAATCCTCAGCACAGGGCTAGCTCATAGTAAACTCTTTAAATACCGTACATAGGCATTTTATGCGAGGGATGTGTATCTGTAGACCTTTCATAATCCAATGATTTATGCTGAGTGTGAAGTAGGAATAATGTATTCTAAAAGGATGGAAATCTACACCCATTGTAACATGTTTTGACTTTAATCATTTTTAATTCTCTCTTTCAACTGTGTATCCAAAGGTCCTCTCCTGCAAATTTCTAATTCATTACAGCATTTTTTTTTTTCAATCTTTATGGTGACTTATTACATTTAACTTCTGTAACAAAGGTATTTTGGGAGAGCCCCTAGTTGCTACTTAATGAACATTATGATGTTATAAAATATAAGATTTCAAGTTATAAAATGTTTTTGAAATACAATAATTACCTCAAATAAAATATTTCAACAGCTATAGACAGCATGGTTCACAAAAAACTGAAAAATCCTTGTGTAACAAGCTTTGGCACCACAAGGTGGGAAAATAATAAAAAATGCACAATTCAGTCTGCACATCAACATTAAAATTACTTTCCAGTTTTATTTCTTTTAAGTTTCACACATAAGAATGATGCACATTTAAACTGCATTGTTTTGCCCTAGCTGGTGTGGCTCAGTTGGTTGGAGCACCGCCCAATACACAAAAGGGTAGAAGGTTTGATCACCAGTTGGGGCACATATGGGAGACAGTCAATCCATCAGCCGATCCATCGATGTTTCCAGATTTCTCTCTCACATTGATGGTTCTTCCTCTCTCTCTTACTCTCTCTCTCTCTCTCTCGTTTTTTCTCTCCCTCTCCCTCCTTTCCTCTCTTTAAAAATAAATTGCATTGCTTTAATTTGTAAAATCCAAATTTGTGTTAATACTGTGATTGCAGAATACCTGCATGATAAAGCTGCTAACAGCCAGCAATTAGAGAAGAAGATAAAGAAATTAGATATTTTATATTTCCAGGGAGTTCAGGGAAACTGTTAATGATTTTAACACTCTTTAGATTTAGCCCAGATTTGCTCAGTGGTTAGGGAGTCAGTCCTCAAAGTGAAGGGCTGTGAGTTTGATTCCTGTCAAGGGCACGTACCTCAATTGCAGGCTTGATCCCCGGGGCCAGTAGGGATGCGTGTGGGAGGCAACCAATCAATATGTCTCTCTCACATCGATGTTTCTCTATCCATCTCTCCCCCTCCCTTCCACTCTAAAAATTAATGGAAAAAATGTCCTCGAGTGAGGATCAACCAACCAACCAATTAATTAAATGAATAAATAAATAAATCTATAGATTTATTTAGCATAGAGGCTACTGATGCAAAAACTATCAAAAGAACTTCCACAAATAAATCTATTAGTCAAAAATGAGAAAGAGGTGTCATTATATTAGCTGATGGCCATTGTACTGATAAATTAAAACTTACTGAATAACTGGCACATCCTAGGTAGACAACTGGAAAAAGTGACCAGCTAGACTCCTCAGTCACAGACTACGAAGGGCAGTAAATTTCTTAAAGACACAGACCATGTATTGGACCACATCTCTCTATAGCTACAGAGATTAATTAAACCATTGCATTCATAACTAACTCCAGGACTTTATTTCACTTTACCTTCCAACAATATAAAATAGTACTACTTGAGGGGACAAGGAACCATTCTGAATACATATCAATAGACTGTAAAGAACTACTAAACAGAAACCTTCTCTTCCAATTTCTGTGAAATATAAATTAAAACACCAAGGCGTTGATAGCTATTCAAATTATCACCACATTTGAGCTAAGAAAGTAATAAAATCACAAAATTATTGACAAAGCAATGTACAAAATAAGCCAAGGGAACTAGGTTTCAAATGCTACATTTCCTATCCACTATGCCCACTGTAGAATAAACTAACTTACATGAAAAATGAACCACTTAATACTGTTCTTGGTATTGTGGTAGGCATTCTTAAAAATATCTGCATAGTTTATGCCATCCCATTCCCCAAAACCCAACATACACAGAGGAATGAACTTTTTAGTCATCTATGAAAAGTCCTCCTTCCCTAGACATAGTTGACAAGTAGATGCCTAATACGCTTGCTAGCCAAAACACATTATTACCTTTTGGTAAGAACATTCTAGCTTATTGTATCAACAAAGCCAACTGAACCAGAAGAAAAACAATGAAAGTATTCTTACTTGGGCTTCCTGAACCTTTTGAAGCTCTGATTGAAAGTCTTCCCCGTTTCCAATGTCCTCATCTGTATCACTACTGACTCCACAAAAAAATGTAGATGGAAGTTTTAATGTATCTGCTTTTGCCTTCTCTTCAACTGTTGGTTTCTTTTCCCAAACAATAATACATTCTTTCTCATTTTCTGAAAATTCCATACAATGCACACAAAAGAAAGTTAAGATAAAAGTAGATGAAGTGCAACTATCTATAATAATAAAGTCTATAATAATAAAAGCGTAATATGCTAATTAGACCAGACAGCCAAACGATCTTCTAGACATCATTTCGGACATCCTTTGGATGAAGCCGTGGCAGTGGGGGCCAAGAGACGGTTAGGCAGAGACGGTTAGGGGCGACCAGGGGGCGACCAAGCAGGCAGGCAGAGCAGTAAAGGGCGATCAGGCAGGCAGGCAGGCAAACAGAGTGGTTAGGGGTGATTAGGCAGGCAGGCAGAGGGATTAGGGGTGATGAGGCAGGCAGGCAAGGGATTAGGGGCGATGAGGCAGGCAGGCAGAGGCGGTTAAGAGGAATAGGCAGGCAGGTGAGCAGTTAACGGCGATCAGGAAGGCAGGCGAGTGGTTAGGGGCAATCAGGCGGGCAGGCAAAGGTGGTTAAGGGTGATCAGGCAGGCAGGTGAGTGGTTAGAGATGATCAGGCAGGCAGGCAGGCAAGCAGGCAGAGGGGTTAGAGGCAATGAGGCAGGCAGGCAGAAGGGGTTAGGGGTGATCAGGCAGGCAGGTGAGTAGTTAGGGGTGATCAGGCAGGCAGCCAGAGTGGTTAGCGGTGATCAGGCAGGCAGGCAGGCAGGTGAGCAGTTAGGAGCCAGCAGTCCTGGATTGTGAGAGGGATGTCCGACTGCCAGTTTAGGTCTGATCTGTGGGCCTAAACTGGCAGTCGGATATCCCCTAAGGGGGTTTCGAATTGTGAAAGGGTGCAGCCTGGGCTGAGGGACCCCCCACCCCCCTGCCGCCCTGTGCATGAATTTCATGCACCAGGCCTCTAGTTTTACAACAATGGCCCTATTTTACAACAGACTCAAGTAACAAGACCTAAGTGCCAATGGAAAACAAGAACTACCAGAACAGTATTTTTCACTTCATAGTGTTTTAAAATATTTTAAATCACCACAGGCATATTACATAATAACGTTGGTAATTACAAAAATAATCAAATTGGGAGGTTCTTTTCAAATAAAATATTTTTTAAAACAATTAGTAGTTTTAGCTTTACGTACCTGTTAGACTTTTTTCTAATGGTTTATATTTTTCTGAGTCATCCAGATATAGTTTTCCATTAAGTTTCTTGACAGCTGTTTCAAAATCTTCATCTTAAAGTATAATTGATTTTATTAAATAAAAGAATTTCTAGTGTGTTTTCCTAGCCAGAATCTAGAAATTATCTTCAACTTCAGACTTTTCCTTACTCCCCACCTGCAAATAGCAATCAATTTGACAATTCTATATCCCTAATGTACCTAGAAATCTTACTGAAAACTCGCCTCTTGTTTGAGCTGCTCCATTATAATTTTAGCTCATCTATGTCCCACAACCCAATCTTTTATACCACTATCCAAGTGGTTCTACTGAAGCTTTTCTGTAGTCCCCTGCTTTAAAAAAACTCTGATATGACATACAAACTTTTCTACAATCAAACCCATCTGCCTCTGAAACTCTAAAGATATTATGATGGTTTTCAACTGCCTCAAAATGCCTGCCCTGCTCATGGTAGGCATTCAAAAAATGCTTACTTAATAAGTGAATGCAGTTATTTCCATCATTACATCCACTGGCTATTAGCACATACATTTAGGATAAACATCTATCTGCAAGGAAGCAGTGAGGGCTCTAAGAGCAGGCTTAATATAAATTAACTACACCTCCCAATTACTAAGATTAGCATAAAAAGAATGCTTTTATAAAATAACAAAAGATTTACCATCCTCTTCTTCTTCGCTAACATAATCTGGTCTATTCTTATAACAGAAGAAAGTTGGAGGAAGTTTAAGTTTGCTTGCAAGAGCTTTGTGCTCCGGAGTTGGGGTTAGCTCATATACAATGAGGACATCCTCATCTGATGGAGGGTCTTCAGGTTTTATCTTCTCTTTTGCTATAACACAAATAAAAAAAATTAATAAAGACAAGGTGTTAAATCTTATTAACATAATATTCTAATTTAAAATAAAAACCATGGAACTTATCTCTAGGTTAAAATAGCATACTAGTAAAAGCACATATACTTTGATATGGACAGAACTCTAAAATAATAATTAGAATTAGTAGTAGGCAAGGATACAGAATTTAATGTTCCATCAAAAACCCTTAGTGAGCACAAAACCTATTAAAAAAAAAAATCGCCCTGGCCAGTGTGGCTCAGTTGATTGGAGCATTGTCCCATGTACCAAGAGGTCAGGGGTTCAATTCTGTCAGGGAACATACCCAGGTAGGAGGTTCAATACCCAGTTGGGGTACAAACAGGAGGCAACTAACTGATATTTCTCTCTCCCTCGCCCTTTCTCTCTCTCTCTCTAAAATCCATGAAAACATATCCTCAAGTGAGAATTAAAAAAATAAAATCCTGCTTTTACTTAATGATCATTGAAAAAAAGTTATTAATGGCTATAATTTTTAAAGTGCTGCCATAACCATATTTGACTTACTAGACAATAGTTGGGCAAAATACGCATGCATTTTCAACAACTGAAAAAAAATTAAAGCAATCGTAAGTAAAAACTAAGTGTAAATATAAAACTAGTAAAAGCCCTACTCTGATTAGTTCCCACAAGGAAAGTTAACAATTGCCAAGATGGCAGGAGATTACAGTTACATCCAGTTTTGAATGTTTCCAAAAATGATGATAAAATTAAATAAAAAATGTTATCCTGTAAGTCAGTAATACTAATACTATAAAAATTTAATACAATTACTACAGCTGAAAAACCAACAAGGACAACAACAAAAAAGGCAAAAATTTAAAAAGTGGAGAGAAGAGGAATTCTTCACACAATCTGTTCTGGTTTATAAAAAAGAATCTCTGCCCCTGGCCGTGTGGATCAGTGGTTGGAGCATCAGCCCATGGACCAAAGGGTCACAGATTTGATTCCCAGTCAAGGGTACATACTTGGTTTGCAGGTTTGATCCCAAGCCCGTGTTGTGGCACGTGTCTGTCTGTCTGTCTGTCTGTCTCTCTCTGCCTTCCACTCCCTCCCTTCTTTCCACTCTCTCTTAAAAAAGTCAATGAAAAAAATGTCTTAGGGTGAGGATTAAAAAAACAAAAACAAAACAAAGAATTTCTAGGCAAAGGAACTGATAAACGGTAAAGTAAACAACTTATGAAACATGTTCTGTACTAACTGGTACTGTCCAATATGGCAGCTTAGCCAGTGTGGCCATTAAGCAATTAAAATGTGTCCAAACTGAGATGTGTTACAAATTTAAAATACACAGTGGATTTCACAGACTTGACACCAAAAAGAAAAAGAACATAACATACCTCATTTTGTTATACTGATTAGAATTTTAAATGTTACTTTGGATATAATGGGTTAAACTGAACAATTGTTAAAAGTAGTTTCATCTTTTCTCCTTTTTTCACCTGTTTCTTTTTATTTTTAATATAGCTACTGAAAATTTTTATATTATACACACAGGCCATATTTATTTCTATGGGATGGCACTGAGAACTAGAGCCCTTTAACAACATTAAATTTGCCTTTCGCCTTCCTTCATTACAAAAATAGTAATTCCTAGCCAGGGATAGTACAAAACACCTTAGGAACAAATTCTTGTTCCAGTTCTGTTGTGAGCTTGTAAAGACAACTTGGGCATAATGAACAGCCTGCTGGGCCCTAGTTTCCTCATGTCTAGAATCTCTGTCTCTAAGATCCTTTGGGACTCTGACACACTCAAACTTGAAAAAGAATAACACTGTTTGTCCTAAGGTAGCATATTGGTAAATTTGCATGTAGGTTAGGGATTATTAACGGAGGGCCCAGAGTCTATAAGTATATATCCTATATCCTTTACAGAAAAAAGCCAGACTTTTCACATAATTCCTCAAAGACTGCACACTTTAAAATAAAGCTTAACAGTTACTTTAGCTAGTAATAAAATGGATATAACTTTATAACTGAAGACTCCAGAAATCAAGGATTGTCATTTTATCAATGTATTTGTTTGGCAACCTATAAAACAGTTGCTACAGATGTCATTAGACACTAATATGGAGTTTTAATTTCCCTAATTTGTGCCCTTGAAGGTCTTTTAAGAGATTCCACTCTCTTTTATAAAAGATCTGTACTACATACATAACATACCAGGAGTAACATACCAAGTGGATGTTAAAAATGGGCACTCTTTCAAATACGACTAATTTTCTGAAACATGTCCAAAAAGAATGGCCCTAAGGGGGTGCACTGTTTCATGTTGTATGCATGCTATTACCATCACATGTTTGGATACAGGCTGACATTAGTGACTAAAGAAAAGGGTTAGATAAAATATAGGTCTTCATTAAGCAAAATAAAAAATAATAAGAGTAATGAAGTACAAAGCAGCAAAAGGTAAAGACCTAACAGATCTCAAAATAATGTTATGCAATAGTGAGAAACATGACATCCAAGTACATTAAAGAACAGCATTAAATGGTATTATACCACCAGTCAAAAGTTACTTGCTTTTACTGACATTCTTTAACATGCACACTGTAGTGTTAAGTACTTAATTTCAAACAGCCACAGTTACTTTTCTAAAGTCTACCAGCTGCTAAAAAACTGCTGTCATCTCATACTGAGAATGCTCACTCTATCTATACCTTTGTTCTCAGGCTGTGAGGAAGGAGTGCTGGTCCAAAAGGCCATTGGATTAGATTTAAAAAGACTAAAATTAAATCCTAGAAAATAAAGAGTATTTAATTTTTGAACATAATGAGAATCAAAGTGAATATGATGTTAAAATATAAAAAGCCAGAGTCCCTCAATTTATGCCAATTTGGCCATTTTAGATATTCATTTATCCAAGAGGTTCATTCTTTGTTCATTTAATAGAGTGGCAAGACTAACATATAAAATGTGAGTGACAAGAAAATAACAATAACTTAAAGAATGAATACTTAAGAAAAAAGAAAGAAAAAACAGACTCAAGTTAATGTGCATGATTCAAGTACAAGTGACTAAGTTCTGTACTGCATTGGGTTCATGTGCTCTGTCCTAAGTACAATATAAATATCTTCCAGTTATTAAAATCTCCAAAGTAACTTACACACATACTCTCTGTTACTGTTTGAACACTCACAGGCAAAATAATTTTGGGAGAAAAAAATTCTGCACAAATGTGGCTTGACTGTTTACAAAGCACTGTGTTTATGACCCCATTTTTAGTAAAACATTAGTATCCTACAAAAGTGTGCGAGTTAAGCATTAAAAAGAAAAATACGAAGTAAAAATTTGCTTAATCTATCAAGACTAAGTGCTTACCCTTTTCTGGTGTCTTAAATGTGTAATTAGTTGAGAACTCTTCCTTCGGAAAAGCAGCAAAGAGATTTTGTACTTTGCCATCTGGAGACTGCTTAGTATCAGAGTTCTTTGACTTTTCGCAATTATTAGGTTCCACTTCTCTTTCAGATCCACTCTGAACTCCTGAACTAGTTTCACTGTTTTTTAAAGGTGCATTAAAACTAAATCCAAACAAAGACCCAGTAGCTGAACTGTTGCCAAATGTAAATGGTTTTGATTTTTCACTACCAAAAATGCTTTTAACAGATTCTGAACCAAATACAAACTTTGGAGGAGAAACTACTGCTTTAGTTGATGTTTCAGATGTGCTAGACACATCTCCAACTTCTGAGGTTGCATCTGCTATATCGTCGCCCTGAAGTAAATCTGTCCTCTCTTTTGTGGTTTCTTCTAATACAGCTACAGCAATTCTGCCACATGGTGACTCTCTGGGAGTGGTCGAAAAAGAAACATGAGGTGTTATCAAAGAATCTTTTTCTTGGGCTATTTTTGCTTCATCAAATATTTTCTTAAATGAGTCTGCAACATCCTGTAGTTTAAATCGGACAGCTAAATGTTCTACTTTTCTTTCTCCATCTGCAAAATCACATGCAGTCCACACCCACACTCTTTCTGTCCCTTTCATATTTTGCAAAGTCATATCTGGAGTTATTCTGTGATTGGCACAAAGTTTTAACACCTGGTCCCTTCTCATCACTATGCGAACTTGCTTATTATCATAATTCTGTAAAATCTTTATATCACCAATGCCTCTTTCTTTCCACTGACCAACATCTTTATCATATCTATAAAGTTTTGCTCTGTGACTAAAAACAACTTGTTCATTTTCCTCACCACTAGATACCTCAACTAAATCAGGCAAAGGTACAACAGGTTCAAAGTACTGTCCATCTCTCTCCTCTTCTTGAGTAACATCAGATTCTTCATCATTGCCAACTGTGGTCCCACTCTGATTCAACAAAGCAGGAGACTTAGATGGACTCAAAGCAGATTTAAAACTAAAGTTAAATCCTGTTGTTGACTCACCAAAACGGAAGAGATTTTTTCTCACAGGGCTACTTGCCAATGGAGAAGCATGTACTGAGCTACTACTTACACTATCATCCAAAGCATCTTCCCTTAAATCATAGTTACTCCACTCTAATGTGGATCCAGTGTTTTCAGGATTTGGCTTTGTGGTTATGTCTGAAATACTGGCAGCACCTGCATCTGAATTCTTACTTTCTTCCTCGGTGACTTTTGTTTGATCATTTGTCAAAAATGTTTTGAAGTCTTTTAGACCACTCTTCATCTCTTCAGCTCTCTGTATTAACTTGGCAGCTCTCCCAGTATCCACCAACTTATGGGGAGTTTGAAGTGGTATATCTAACAGAAGTCGCTGGCATTCCTCAAATTTCTGCTTGAATTCTTCAGCAAGCTCTGGTGTTTTAAATTTTGCTGCCAGCTGCTCTAGTTTGGCATCTCCATCAGAAAAATCACTAGCTAACCACATCCATGCTCTATCTGATCCAGATAAAGGCTTCAGGTTCATTGTAGTCGTTATCCAATGATTAGCACACACTTTTAGTACTTGCTCTCTTCGCATTAACATTCTTAGCTTGCCATTGACTTCATTTTTGAGAATTTTTAAGTTCCCCAAACCCCTTTCTTTCCACTGACTTATCTCAGCATCAAATCTAAATAACTTTACCCGCTGTGAATAAAGAACCTTTTCATCTTCTTCTCCTGTTACAAGTTCTACTTTTTCAGGCATTTGTACTACTGGTTCAAAATGGATGTCATCACTGTCCTCAGTCTTATAAGCATCATCATCCTTCTCAAGGTCAGTAGAAGTGTCAGCTTTATCAGTTTTTTTACCACTTTGCAATGAGAATAACTTTTCCCCTGCACCTGAAAATCCCTTGAAATTAGGGTCTTTTTTGCCAAATTGAAATCCTTCTCCTGAAGTTGATTTTGCAAGATCTGCAAAGGTAAAAGTGCTTCCAGTTTGACCAAATACCACACCAGTATCATTCTTCTGACTGCTAACACCTTGAGCCTGAGAATCATTGTCATTTTCAAGTGGTTTTTCACTCTTCTTCTCTTGATTTCCCAGCTCCTGAATGCCAAATTTAAATCCATCAGCAAGCACAGGAATAGAAAAATTAAATCCTTCTGTTGTTGAATTAGAGTCTGTATTAGAACTCTGAAATGTAAATGAAGGTATATTTTCTTGATCCACATGCCCAAATTTAAATCCTTGTTCTGTGATGCCAAATTTAAAAGCTTTTTCTGAAAAGTTACTTTTAAATCCTGTTCCCACCTGATTTCCAGAAGAGTCACTTAACTTAGCTTTTGAACCCAATGTGAAAGCTGAAGGAGCTTCTGGAATAGGTTTATGAGATGGTTTAGAGGCATCACAAGCCACACATTTTAAGGAGGAACTCTCATTTTGCACAAAGCAAACACTACAATCCCACTGTCCTTCCTTCTTGGTGAACATTCCTTCAAATCCACTCTTTGTGACCTTGCTTGTCTCTGAAGAGGCAGGTGCTGAAACAGAAGGAGTAGGCTGATTTTGCGCACTTGGATTCTGACAAGCAACACATTTGGTAGTACTTGCTTCATTTCGCACAAGGCACACACTACAATCCCACTGACCTTCCTTCTTGGTGAACACTCCGTCAAATCCACTCTTGGTGGCCTTGCTTGTCTCTGAAGTACTAAACTTAAATGAGGCAGGTACTGGAACAGCTGAAGAAGACACACTTGGTTTACCAGGATTGTGACAGGCAGCACATTTTGCATCATTTGCTTCATTTCGTACCAAGCATACACTGCAATCCCACTGTCCATCCTTTTTACTAAACATGTCCTCAAATCCACTCTTTGGAGTTTTATTTATCTCTGAAGCACCAAACTTGGAAAAAGCAGGGGCTGAAACAGTAGGTAAATTCTGTTTTCTTGAATTATCACAGGCAACACATCTTGAAGAGCTTCCTTCATTTTGTACCAAGCAAACATTGCAATTCCACTGTCCTTCCTTTACAGAAAAAACAGACCTGAAATCATTGTTAACAGACTTAGAAAGATCTCCCTGGCCAAATTTAAAGGAAGGTTGCTGACCAAATGAAGAGCCACTCTTGTTAGCAGATTTTGTATTCTGGCATGCAATGCATCTAGATACGGTAGGTTCGTTTCTCACTAAACAAATACTACAATCCCAGTGACCTTCATTCTTTGGAATCATCAACGCAAACCTATCTGGAGTATTTTCTGGGCTAGTTTTAAGAGTGGGAATAGTTTCAACTAATGGTGGGCCAAGGAGCTCTTTATTGCTTGGGTTTAGATTCTGGCATGAAATACATTTCTTGGCAGTTGCGGCATTTTTTAATGAACAGCTGTTACAATGCCACCAAGACCCTTCCTTCTTTGCTACCTGAAATTCAAAATTCATGTTTCTCGCATCAGATTTGCAAATATCCTTGTTACCATGACTTGCAGGTTCTTTTACGATTCTCATAGCCTTATTTGCTGCGGTTACCTTTGCTCCTGAAGCTTTTAAAATATTTTGGGCCTCTTCAAACTTACACTTAAAAAGTGCTGCTTCCTCAGGAGTTTTGAATCTAATAGCAAGTTGTTCTGGTTTGGGAAACTCATCTGCATAATCAAGAGCATGCCATACAAAAGATCTGTCTGATCCAGCATTTGGTGTCAATTTCATATCTGGACTGATGTAATGATTTGCACATATTTTCAATACTTGTTCTCGTCTCATTAGAAGGCGAATTTTACCAGATGTTTTATGTCTTAGTATCTTTACATTGCCAATTCCACGTTCCTTCCATTCTTTGGATTCTGCATCAAAACGGAACAATTTTGCACGATTGCAAAAGAATTCTTCTTCATCTTCCTCACCAGTCTTTACTTCAATCTTATCAGGAAGAGGAACCACAGGCTCAAAGTGAGGGCCATCATCATCGTCATCACCATGGGCACTCCCTCCATCTGCTTCATGATTCTTGTTGGCCACCTCTGGAGCAGGTGTTCCAAACACTGATTTCCCTGGACCATGGAAAGTAAACATATCATCACTTCGACAAAAACCAGAGCTCTTTTGATTTGGGCCTATGTTTTCAGTAAATGAAATTCCAGGTACATTTTTACTTCCAAAATTGAATGTATTTCGAGATCCAATAGTTTGACTAGCTTTTGTTCCACTGTAACCATCCCCTTGCAAAGGTTTTTCTGAAGTCAAAAGACCTAAAAGGCTTTCACTATTATTGTAAGCCATAGAAGGGGGCTGTGTCACAACCGGCGGTGAGGAAAACGTGAAATCACCATCATTTGATTTGAAGTTGGAGTTAAATTTAAAAGGTGGCTGTGTTGTATGTGCAGGTGCTGTCAAAGATGGCCTTATTCCTTCACCTGGCATTGGCTGAACAAAATTAGTTTTCCCAAATTCTATAACCTTCGATTCTGCAGATCTTGAACCATGAGCTGCAACTGGAGGTTTTGTGAAATAACCTGGTTCTGGCAAAGGTGGGTTTGTGCTTGTCTGTTGAATATTGTAATTAAAATAATCATCACCCCTAGGTGACAAAATTCCTGTGGCAGGAGACTCAAAACGCAATGGAGGACCATACATCTCTTGAGAGAACATACAAGCAGATGTGCTTTGCACAGGTGGTGTGTGCATCTGCTGTGAATAGGCATAAATATGCTGTTGAGGTGGAAGCCTATTCATGCCATAAACTGGACCCTAAAAGAAAAAAAAGAAAAAAAAAGGTTAAATTTGTGCAAATTTGTACCTAAACACTATATAGGTAAACTACTATTACAAACCAATTTTCACAAACAACAAACATAAGTATTATAAGGTGAAGGTATCATAAGGTAATGTAGTGCATCATTAAGAGAAGATAGCATTACTACAAAGATACTTACAATTATATTCCTTCTGGGCATATAATAAAAATTGTCTTAACTCATGACAGCATCTTAAAAACTTAATTCTCTAATACTTTCAACAAGAAGAATTTAAAATTTAAAAAAAAATTAATTCTCCAACAATAAATGAATAGTATAAATATCTTCTTTATTTATCAATGTGTCAAATGATGTTACCAATGATGATGATGATGACAGCCTTGGCTGGTGTGGCTCAGTTGGTTGAGCATTATCCCATGCACTGAGAGGGCACATGCCCACGTTAGGGCTCAATTCAGGACATGCAGGAGGCAGAAGATTGATGGTTTTCTCTCACTGATGTTTCTCTCTCTCTCTCTCTCCCCTCCCCCCTCTAAAATCCACAGAAAATCGTATTTAAAGAATAATGACGAAGCATTTATCAAGCATTTATCGAGCTGTTACTAATATGCCAACTAAGCAATGTCCTAAGTATTTTACATATGTTAACTCATTTTAATATCTTCAAAAACCCTATAAATTAAGGCATTATTATCCTCATTTCACATATGAGGCAACTAATGTTTAGAAAGGGTAAGGCACTTGCCCAAGGTCACAATAAGCAGAAAAGTCAGGGCCCTAGCACTCAAACCCTCTGTCTTTAAGCTTCACATTCAACTACTAATATTGGGTCTTAGCTACTTCAGACCTGAACATGGTAGTTTAGCAAGGGGATTCTACTCCTATTTCTGCCAAAACAGAATAATGAAGAACCAACCACCAGCGCTTCATTTAAACATATTCTAAAAGTTCATTTATTATTACACTAGGGGCACAATGCACGAAATTCACGCAGGGGAGGGGAGTGTCCCTCAGCCTGGCCTGCACCCTCTCCAATCTGGGACCGGTTAGGGGATGTCCAACTGCTGGTTGGGATAAGGCCTAAACTGGCAGCTGGACATCCCTCTTGCAATCCAGGACCACTGGCTCCTAACCGCTCACCTGCCTGCCGGCCTGCTTGCCCCTAACTGCCCCACACCCCCCCCCCCCCCCCCCCCACAGAATCGCTCTTAATGGCCTCTGCCCCACCACCATGGCTTTGTCCGAAAAGACATCCAGAAGGTATCCCAGTCTAATTAGCATATTACCCTTTTATTAATATAGATAAAAATAAGATGATTAGGGAGTATAACTTCTGTATCTGGAGAGAAATTTAAAATATCTATATCTTGTGAGATTTAGAAGTTTTAATGCTGAACTACTTGAATTTCTTTGAAGTAAGCCTGAACAATTAAAAATGAGATATTTATAAATGTATAAATTACTTCTTTGTTACCTTAGTGGGAGTAACATTAGCTGCTGGTCTGAGAAGATACTGGGAATTATATGCTGGTGACTGACTATAATATACTGAAGTGCCAGTAGTTGCAACTAAAAAAAATAAAAGAAAGAAAACACTGTTAAAAAAATCTATACTACAGTTAAGACCATCTAGGCAAGAGCTATAAATACAAAAGCAACAGAATTAAAAGGAAAATTTAAAATTACATCAAAATGCTTTTAACTTCTATATCAAAATATACCATAAAGAAGATTGTCAAATGACAAACTAGGAAAAACTGCTAAATATGACACATGAGGATTAAGAGCACAGTAGTAGTAGTCAACAAGAATAAGTACCTCACAATAAACATCTAAGAAGCAAGAAGGAAGTAGCTGGTCAACTTTCCAAGAAAACATGGTATGATGTGAGCACATAGCCATGTTCCAACAACAAATATTAACAACACACTAGTCACGTGAAGGGTTTAAGGCAGCAGTCGCCAACCAGAGGTCTGCAGACCACTGGTGGTCCATGAGGTCCGAAAGGTTGGCAACCACTGGTTTAAGGAACCAAAATGTACCTGATGGCCCCAGGACCATTTTCTGAAGTGAGCCTTAAAAATCTGCACAAGACAAGGTTGCATTTTTTAAACTCAAGCTTAGAATGTCCAGGTCAAAAATCACCTGATAATACATGAAAAAGGATCTCACAAATAACACAAAATGTTCCTTGGGGTGGTGGGGAGGGCACATCATGACTGACACTCATTCCAATGTCCAAACTATTTCCTCCATCTGATCTGTTTTATGTGAGTTTTATCAGGAAATCAACAACTAGAAGACACTCACACTGATGGCAAAACTACCAACAGCCATTTGCTTGTTCTATTTAATGAAAGTTTTACCAGAAAACAATACAACTTAAAGACTATTTAGGTCTTTACACAAAAGAAGAAATAGAAATTGTGACTCAAGATATGCTAAACTGTTAATTCTGACAAGCACTGAAAAAGTCCTAGAAAAAGCTAGCCAGACTAAAAAAATTGCAGAGAAGCCCAAGATTGATTTTGGAAAACAAATGGAACTGCCTGGTGAACATGATTATTTTGAATTATTCTGGGGAGAAAACAGGCATAGAACAAGCTGATGGACATGAGGCAAGAATAATAAAGTATGAAATTTAGTGATCTTATCAATGACTAGCGACTGTTTAAATAGTAAGAAAACAAACAAACAAACAAAAAATAACAGCCCTAACCGCTTTGGCTTAGTGGATAGAGCGTCAGCCTAAGGACTGAAAGGTCCCAGGTTTGATTCTGGTTAAGGGCATGTACCTTGGTTGCGGGCACATCCCCAATAGGAGGTGTACAGGAGGCAGCTCACCGATGTTTCCCTCTCCTTGATGTTTCTAACTCTCTCTCTCTCTCCCTTCCCCTCTGTAAAAAAAAAAAAAATCAATAAAATATATTAAAAAAAAAAAAAAAAAATATATATATATATATATATATATATATTTAAAAAACAAAAAACAAAAACAGCACCACATACATACACATACCACAACAAACTATTAAAGAATTCTTAGAAACCTATTACAAAAAGCACCAAGTGAATAGATAACTCAGGATATATGAAAGATTATAAAGCATGCCTACTGATATTTTTTTAGTTCTTAAAAATTGGCTAAGGTTTTTGCCCTAACCGGTTTGGCTCAGTGGATAGAGCGTCAGCCTGCGGACTCAGGAGTCCCAGGTTCAATTCCGGTCAAGGGCATGTACCTTGGTTGTGGGCACATCCCCAGTAGGGGGTGTGCAGGAGGCAGTTGATTTATGTTTCTCTCTCATCGATGTTTCTCATTCTCTATCCCTCTCCCTTCCTCTCTGTAAAAAATCAATAAAATATATTTTTTAAAAATTGGCTAAGGTTTTTATTAACTGATAATAGTTAACACTAGGCAAGAATACAAAGAGAAGGGCACTAGATGTCAGTGATAAGAGCGTAAACATGCATAGCTTTTCTGTAAGGCAATTTCCAAACACAAAAGCATTTTTAAAATATGCTACAATCCTGGAAATGTGCCCACAGCATTACTTATAGTAGCAAAAAAGTGGAAATAACAAAAATAAGGGAATAAAATTTACAGTACTTCTACATGATGGAATAGTATATTCATTAATGTATTTTCAAAAAATACTTAATAGCCACGTGCCCAGAACTTAAAGTAATATTTTAAAAACAGGCTAACTTATCTATATACATCATAACATAGTAAAAGTCTCATTAAAAATTCTTTGTTTACAAAGAGAAAAGAGCAGAAGGAAATGCTCCAAAATGTTAATAGAAATCTTTTTGATATTGTTAGCTTTTCATTTTCATATTTTTTTAAAATATATTTTAAGGATTTTTTATAGAGAGGAAGGGAGAAGGATAGAGAGTTAGAAACATCGAAGAGAGAGAAACATCAATCAGCTGCTTCCGGCACACTCCCTACTGGGGATGTGCCCACAACCAAGGTACATGCCCTTGACTAGAATCAAACCTGGGACCCTTCAGTCCACAGGTCGATGCTCTATCCACCAAGCCAAACCAGTTAGGGGCGCTTTTCATTTTCTTGACACTGTTCAATACGTCTTAATATTGCCTATGTTTATTAATAATTTTTATAAATCATCTTATTTTCAAAAGACAAGATATATCTTGGTATAATTTTACTTTCAATAAGAAAAACAAATCTGTAAACACAGGAATGGGAATCAGGAGATTTGAGCTCTACTTTCAGGCTACAAAGCTGTTTTATGACCTTTTCAATTAGCCACTTGGGATCTCCCATTTTCTCACACAAGAATAAAATGAGACAATTTGAATGTTATATTTAACTATCTTTTATGCCTGTACAAAAGAAATAGATACTGTGATCCAACAGATGCCATATAATCAATTCAGATAGCACTCAAAAAGCCTTAGAAAAGACTACAGTTTACTTATCTTCTCTGCACAAGACTCTATATAGTACACAGGGTTTTTAAGTAAGCAACGTTGAACTCTTGACATCTCATATATTTGTTTGTGAGATGTCACAGCCATCTAGTGTAGAAGCTTACTATTTATTTTACCTCCATTTAGAAGACACTCACAAGAGGATAGTGGGGCAACCTTAAGTACTGCCCCCAAAGACTATCACACAAATGTACTAATACAAACTACATTAAAGCAATCCAAATCTTTCCTGGGTTAAAACCAATTAGAAAAAAATACATATTACTACCATTTCAGGAATCTGTCTCATGTAAAAGCAATCTATTTTTGGTATCATTTCTGGGTGCCTGAGTGCAATGTAGCATACTGGCAAATGGCTTTAATGTTAGACCACTGAAATTGGAACCCTGACTCTTTACCAATAATTATCTTGTACAATAATGGATGAGTTACCTAACTTTTCCAAACCCATTTCCTCATGTATAAAATTAGGATTAGTAATAGTACCTACCACTCTGGGTTACTGTGATTAGCACTTCTGCACAGAGACAACCCATAGAAGGTACTATTAATACCCTTTGGTTCATTAGGGGTTTACTCTAAGTAAACACCTAATACATACCCACACTTGCACAAATGCTCACAATTACTACATGAGTCAAGTATTATTATCTCCATGTTTCAAATAGACAAACTGGCTCTGAGAGGTCGGTAAGTAATACAACACAACTTCAAAATCTAATATGGTCTAACCTCAAACTCCTTCCTTTTGTGTATGACCATGATATTTCAAAACAACATTTCCTATTAACGTCATACCTCTGGTTATCTCATCAAATACTTCCTGAGAAGTTTTTAATTAGGCATATCGTAATGCATAATGATATCAATTAACGTTTTTCAATTATAAGGAATACTTCTACCTCAGTATCAGCTCCTCTGACATGGGCATTAAAGGATTATTCTTTCTTTATATACACAGTATCGGATAAAGCTTATTTTGTTTCTGATTGGAGTTTTAAATATCTCAGTAAAAAAAAAGACTGCTTAAGTAACATATAAGCAGATACATACACATATATGTAAATAAATATATGTACACAAGGTGGTTTCACAAGTGATCTATTTAAAGGAGGAAAAGACACAGTGATTTACTAACATATCCAGTTGCCAACTCACCTGTTAATGGAGCTCCATGAAAAGTCTGTGATCCCTGATATCCATCAGGCACTGAATCTGGTCCATAACATTCTGTAGGCCAACGATGAGGGGACCCCAAGTTACTGCTATTTAGTTTCAATTCCTGCATTTCTTTCTGTTGGAAGAAGAAAAAGACAAAATTTTAAGCAATTCTATAATGCCAGAAACAGTGATGGAGCAAGTATTTTAAATAGTTGATGATGCCCTTTAAGAGACTCTACATTCCAATAAGAGCTGATTACCAGATTCTGACTTAAGAACATGATCCTTAATGTGTTAACAATTCATTTGCTCCCATTCTTTCATTCCTTAGTACCATTACCTAATTCACTCACTCTAAATTAGAGTTAGCTCTAACCTAAACAACTAACCTCCTAAATGGCCTCATCTCCATTTCCCTTCTACACTTGCCTAAATTAATCTTTCTAAAGTTCAGCTCTAGCCAAGTAGCTACAAATTAAGTTTCTACCTCTGACATTCATGCAGTATTATCCCAAATATCCTTCCAGCATATCTTCTTTCCACACTTTACCCTTCGCTTCATGTGGACTACTTCAACATTCTAAATTAACTCCTATACCAGCTTTCCAATTATACACATTTGATGAAACAATACACTACTTATCCTTCAAGGTGATGCTCAAATGCTCCACTAGAAAAGGAAAAACTAATATTTGCTCAGAATACACTGGGTGAGGCAAAAAAACATTCACAGTTGTGTGCACAGAAAGTAACACAATAATTAACAAATAATACAAGAATCAAATGTTTGCATACTCAAAACTGTAAATCTACTTTTACCCCACCCTGTATTATGTATATAACTAGAGACCTGGTGCATGAAATTCGTACACGGGATGGGGGGGGGGGTTGGCAGGGGGGGAGGGTTGTGTCCCTCAGCCTGGCCTGCGCACTCTCGCAGTCTGGGAGCCCTCGGGAGATGTCTGACTAACATCCTTAGCGCTGCCACAGAGGAGGGGGGAGAGGCTCCTATTACCACCACTGTGCTCACCAGCCATGAGTCCGGCTTCTGGCTGGGCAGCACTCCCCCTGTGGGAGCTCAGTGACCACAGGGTTGGGGGGGAGGGGGCAGCTCCTGCATTGAGCTCTGCCCCTGGGGAACAGTGCACATCATAGTGACCAGTCATTCTGCTGTTCAGTCAATTTGCATATTAGCCTTTTATTATATAGGCTAATATATTACAAGCGCTTTACCTAAGTTTTCAATCCTTACACAGTTAGTTAATATTAGTAACTTACATCTTAATAGTAACTTACATCTATATAAATAAAAATTTAAATGTTTGTTTAAAATCTTAAATCTCCAAAAGTACTTCACCGATTGCTTTGAAATGTTGACACAATGTTGCATTTGAATATGTGTGTGTTTTTATATATCTACTATTATATAGATGTCACACCTGTATTTTTTTAAAAAACATGTTTTTTTAAAAAAACAGCACCATCTGTTGGACATATAAGCAACACACGCTATACTAAATATTTTACGATTCCATTTCAATGTTTCCAATTTATGATCCAAGCAGTTTAGTGACATCAAAGGAAGAATCGGTTAAAAAAGTATTTCCCAATATCCAAATCAATTATAAGAATCACGATTGGCTGAGTGAACGAGCTGTTCTTGCGGCCAAGAACAAAGACATCTACGAACTTAACAATATTATTCAGTCTAACATTCAAAGCGAGGCATTCACATACAGGTCTGTCGACATTGTTGTGGAAGCAGTTAATTATCCAACAGAATTTTTGAATTCACTTGATCGCCAGGGATGCCACCACACGTACTGCCATTGAAAATCAGCGTGCTAATTATCGTGTTGCGAAATATCAACCAGCCAAACCTTTGGCACTCGGCTTACAGTAAAAAAATTAATGAGCAATGTGGTGAGCAACATCATAGAAGCAACAATCTTGACAGGACCTTTCAGAGATGAAGATGTCCTCATTCCTCGCATTCCTATAATTCCAACAGGTATGCCATTTCAATTTAAGAGATTGCAATTCCCAATTCGATTGGCGTTTGCAATCACCATCAACAAAGCTCAGGCCCTATCTTTAGAACTGTGCGGTTTAGATCTAGACACGGATTGCTTCTCACATGGACAATTATACGTTGCGTGTTCTAGAGTTGGCAAACCAGACAATCTCTGTATCTGCACAGACAATAGAACAAAAAATATTGTATACTCACAAGTATTGTACAATTAAACATATTAGAAACATGCGCTTTCTTTTTTCTTTCTTTTCCATTTAATCAGACCGAGCCATAGCAACGTGTGGCCGGGTACAGCTAGTCTTAAAATGAGAAAGAAAGGAAATAACACAGCTAGAATTGAAAACAGGTCTTACTCCAAAAATATTTTCATAACAGCACTCCGCTGAATAGACAAAAAGGCAGATATATGGCCTTCTAATGGTATCCATGTGGCTATCAGACCTCTTGTCATTTTACAGATAACACCTATCCCAACCCCTAGAACCTATGAAACGTCCCTTACAAAACAGGAATTTAACAAGAAACTACTTTGTTTAACACGTTAAGCACCAAGCCTGTTTTGTATTCCTTTCCTTTTAGCCCACGATATCTGATTTCACCAATATGCTGGCAGCACCAGTGACTAACCGGTCTGGAACGAAAATATAGTGTCAGTCACCGGTGACTGACATGGCACTTAACGTGTTAAAAAAACAAAACCACCATCATGTTAGCACACAACAGGTTCACATTAGAAAAAAGTATCAAGTTTCGTTGTGTGGGCCTAGGTATCTGATCATTTATGAGTGAAGTCAGAGACAGAGTCAGCATGTCTATTACCTTCTTCTAGAGGTATTTTCAAATACAAATTTCCCAAAAGCCATTAACTACTGGGGTCAAAAATCTCTCGAATTTTCCAGCTAAATAAATTTCCCCCACTCATCCATCTACTGTGTCTAGTCTAGATGCTATACATCCATAAATAAGAAACTGGTGGGATCAACAACAAAAATGTACTGGTCACTACCGATATCGGGACCATAGTTTTAAACATGCAAAAATTATAATCATAAATTTTAAAACTCAAACAAGAAAATGTGATGAGAACTGGTTTCAACAATTCTCACTTTACAGCTGAGAAGCCAGAGAGAGAGAAAGGTTAAGAAAATGCTGGCCCAAAATAGTTAATTAGTGGCAGAGTTAGTACTAGAACTTGGCTCTTTAGGCACATGAACTAGTGCTCCATTACCCTTCCACAAAATAAAATGGTGGATGCCTAAAACCTATAAGTGAAGTGTATGTAAAATCAAAATAGGGCACAATAATACAAAATTGACATAAAAATATTTGTGCAAATTCAATAGTTTGTTCCCCACCCAACATTTTTTTTATGATATATTTTTATTGATTTCTGAGAGGAAGGCAGAAGGAAACATCAATGATGAAAGAGAATCATTGATAGGCTCCTGCACACACCCTACTGGGGATTAAGCCCACAACCCAGGCATGTACCCTTGACCATAATCGAACCCGGGACCCTTCAGTCCTCAGGCTGACACTCTATCCGCTGAGCCAAACCAGCTATGGCTCAACAGCATTTTTAATGCTCACATACTACTGTGATAGTTAAGGTCACTTTCACAGAATTCAAATAAGAGCATATACATATAACTATTTCCTTAAATAATTAAGTCGAATTGATATGAAAATATTAAAAAGATAAAAGAGACTTTCTGAAGTTCAGAGCACTTATCAATTGCCAGCTATAAATGTTTTTAAAATATATTTTTAATGATGTCAGAGAGGAAGGGAGAGGGAGAGATAGAAAAATCAATAGTGAGAGAGAATCACTGATCAAATGCCTCCTGCATGCTCCCTACTGGGGATGAAGCATGCAACGTGGGAATCAAACCTGGGACCTTTCAGTCCACAGGCTGATGCTCTCTCTATCCACTGAGCAAAACCAGCTAGGGCCCCAACTATAAATTTGACACATATGCTACAGTTCAGACTGAGAAATGAATTCATAGACCAAGGTATTTTCCCTAGTTCAATTAAGTCACTTAGAAACCTCCTCTATGCCAGAAACAATGCTATTTACACTAATAAAAGAGAAATATGCAAACTGGTGTCACTCTGCTACACTCTAAGCCACACCTATCAGCCAATCAGAGCGACAATATGCAAATTAATCCAACCAAGATGGAGACCGGCAGCCATGGAGCTGGAGCAAGCAGGAGGCTTCGTTGCTCCAGTAATAAAGGAAGCCAAGCTTCCCGCCTGCCCTGGTAGCTGTAACCTCTGATCAAGGCAACGAAGTTTCAATTATAGAAGATAAATAAATCCCAGATACCTGCTTCCAGCCAGCCTCACTGGGAACTTGGGTCGCAGAGGGCCATGGCCAGCCTGCAAACAGCCATCAGCCCCTCACCCAGGATGGCCATGATCTCATGGTGTGAGGATCCCTACTGGAGAGCTTGGCCAGCCTGTAAATAGCCATCAGCCCAGGTTGGCCAGGCACCCCAGCAGGGACCCCCATCCTGAAGGGGCTGTGGCCAGCCTGCGAACAGTCATAAGCCCCTCAACCAAGGCTGGCCACACTCTTTTTTTAAAATATATTTTATTGGTGTTTTTTTTTATTATTTTTTATAGAGAGAAAGGGAGATGGATAGAGAGTTAGAAACATCAATGAGAGAAACATCAATCAGCTGCCTCCTGCATACCTCCCACTTGGAATGTGCCCGAAACCAAGGTACATGCCCTTGGCCGGAATCGAATCTGGGACTTTTTCAGTCCACAGGCCAATGCTCTATCCATGAGCCAAACCAGTTAGGGCTGGCCACACTCTTATGAGGTGAGGGTTCCCGATGGGGGGCTTGGCCAGCCTGCAAATAGTCATCAGTCTCTCAGCCAGGCTGCCCAGGCACTCCAACAGGGACTCCGACCCTGAAGGGGATGTGGTCAATCTCAAAACAGCCCTCAGCCCCTCACTCAGGCTGGCCAGGCACCCCAGCGGGACCCCCACCCTGATCTGAGACATCCTTCAGGTCAAACCAGCCAGCCCCCACCCATGCACCAGACCTCTATCCTATGTAATAATCCTATGTAATAAAAGGGTAATATGCAAATCGACTCTTAACAGCAAAACGACTGCGAATGACTGGTCACTATGACACACACTGACTACCAGAGGGCAGACACTCAATGCAGGAGCTGCCCCTGGTGGTCAGTGCACTCCCACGGGGGGAGCTCTGCTCAGTCACAATCCAGGCTGATAGCTGCCAATACAGCTGTGGTGGTGGAAGCCTCTCCTGCCTCCTCAGAAGCGCTAAGGATATCCGACTGCAGCTTAGACCTGCTCCCTGCCGGCAAGTGGACTTCCCCCGAAGGCTCTCAGGCTGCCAGAGGGATGGCTAACTGTCAGCTTACGCCTGATCCCCCAGGAAGCGGGCCTAAGCCAGCAGGTGGACATCCCCCAAGGGGTCCCAGACTGCGAGAGGGCACAGGCTGGGTTAAGGGACCCCCCTGAGTGCACAAATTTTTGTGCACGGGGCCTTTAGTGTATTGAATAAAAGAGTATGTACCTTTGAAAGATTCACATCTGGTGGAGGCTGCAGACGTAGATAATTTCAAAAATACTGTGTTAATATGGAGGTATATAAAACACAGTATGCTTCTATAGTAACAAGCAAAAGCACATTTTGAACAGCTTCAGAAAGAAGTGAGGGAGTGTTCAAAGAAGGAACCTTGGAATAAGGAAGGTACAGGATAGACAAATTGATTTACCTTAATGGCCTCTACTTGTTGGCAGATCATTTTCAGTAAAGAATTTTGATCTTCTGCCCACTGAGGTGGTGCTTTGGGAGAATACTAAAAAAAATAAAACAATAAAATAGTATTTAGAAAAGAAACATATTCCACAATGGAATGATTCACTTCTTTCCCACTTACCTTGTAACTTTTACTTGGTGACAGAGAATATTTGGTAGGAGATGGTGTGGAATATTTCATTTCCGAATCTGTATTACGCAAAGAACCATTTTTATAAAGATGACCTCCTTCACTATATTCATCAAGTTGCTGCATGACTGAATTAAACATATCTTTTACAGACTCCAGTGGCACAGGCAACTAAAAATAAAAGGCGTAAATCAAAGGTCTTAATTTGCAAAACTATCAAAGTAAACATTCTTAAATAAATGCAGCACTTTATTTTACTAATTTACTTACTTTTTTTCACTTTTGTATAGCAAGCACTTTATACTTTAATGATAGACATGAAACTGCTATGTAACCTAAAATCTGACTCTAAAGTCTATGCTGTTTCTACTTTTTTTTTTACGGTTTTTATTGTTTTGAAAGAGAGAGAAGGAGAGAAAGAGAAACATCAATGGTGAGAGAGAATCACTGACAGGCTGCCTCCTGCACATCCCTATTGGAAATCGAGGCTGCAACCTGGTCATGTGCCCTGACGGAAAATTGAACCATGACTTCCTTTTTCATAGGTTAATGTTCAACCACTGAGCAATCCTGACCATGCTGTTTCTACTCTTTCTGTTACTCATAATAATGGCAGAATGTTACGTTGGGAAATTTTTTTTAAATATATTTTTATTAATTTCAGAGAGGAAGGAAGAGGGAGAGAGAGACAAAAACATCAATGATGAGAATCATTGATCAGCTGCATCCTGCACATCCCCTACTGGGGATTGAGCCTGTAACTCATGCATGTGCCCTTGACCAGCAATCGACCCCAAGACCCCTTAGTCCAGAGGCCAATGCTCTATCCACTGAGCCAAACCAGCTAGGGCTGGGAAATTTTTCAATGAGAGCAAAATATGTTTATTAATTGATTTTGAATGGGAAGAAAAATATAGATACTAGAATGCATCAGACAACACAAATTAATCAATGAAATATTTCTAAAGTTGAATATAGCTGACAGTAACACCATCATGACAATCTCAAACTGCTGAAAGTTGGAAAAAAGATAAGAAATGCTCTGAAGTTGTCAGCTTTCTACTTTTGATTTCAGCAAAAATTTTGTAATTGTCAAATCCTTAAGAACTAGTCTTAGATAGCAATACATTCTAAAAAAAAAAAAAAAAAAGTCTTGTCTTAGAAACCTTTTCTAATTCCCCAACAAGTATTTTTGTAACAATATAAACCTAGACTCTCAATTTTAAAAAAGAAACACCAAACCTGACAAGGCAATGCTATTCAAATATTTAAACACATACCGCCCTCTGTGCATTAAATATGAGGTATTACTGAGCATTTTTGAAATGATCAAATTGTAACACCAAAGCAAAAATACTTATCAACCAATTGTTAATAGTAAGAAAGAACAAAAAACCTGCAACTTACTTTCTTGACTACTGAAAGATTTGAATCAGTATCATCTAAAATCTTTAGTAGGTAGTCCCGGGTCTTTCTCAGATAATTTTTGCATTCTTCTTGTTCTTCAGGAGAATGGGCATCATTTTCAATGTCTTCTGCTTTTCTGTGAAAAAT
Organism: Murina feae; assembly: GCA_004026665.1. Lineage (NCBI taxonomy): Eukaryota > Metazoa > Chordata > Mammalia > Chiroptera > Vespertilionidae > Murina > Murina feae. Next base: position 28,855 of record PVJC01007874.1, read on the forward strand.
CTATACAAAGAATGCTTTAATGAAACAACTGGGTTTTACTATTTGTTGTTTTTTTAAATATGGGACGCTTCACAAATGTGCATGTCACATCCTTGCACTGGGCCGTGCTAATCTTCTCTGTATCATTCCAATTTTATATATGTGCTGCCAAAAGCAAGTACCAATTAGGTTTTTAAAACAAAAATTTTTAATTCATGTACATATACTTACCAATGCAAGATTCCAATAAGAAACAACATTTTTTATAGATTCAAAAGCAGTCATAGCATCTTCTATATTTCCATTAACTGCATCCAATATAGCAAATGTTATGTGTGCTTCTTCTTCATATTCACCAATTTCAGATGCCTAGAGACATTTAGTAATTTTTAGTCACACTGCCTCAACCCAGAATATCAAACCCAAATGACTTACCAAAGATTTTGTATGTTCTAGAGATTAATAACTCAGTACTCTTTTGTGCCATATTTTATTTGTAACAACTAGTGCATTTAGAAAGCAAGACTAACATTAAAACATCAGGCAATTAATTTTAGCAGTTTATCCCTCCATTTATTTGTTTACATACTGGAAATCCACATCCCCAGCTAATTAACCAAGGGACCCTCCATTACCTGGATGTCAGCACTATGAAAGTGTTTAAACAGAGGGTCAGTAGGTTCAGGAATACTAATCTTCTTTTTGATCATCTTCAATAATGGCAAAACCTTCTTCCAATAATAAACACTTCTGCCTATGTATTCCCGCTGATCATAAAAAGAATTAAGATCACTGCCCTAAAATAAAATAGAAAGTTAAGAGCACACAATCTAAGGAATAAAAATGATCAGACCTAAAAATGCATTTATAAATGGCTGAGAAACCGGTTAAATTTCAAATCAAGGCAAAACAGAATCTCAAGTCATATCCTCAACTCTCCAATAGAATAACTACCTACCTAATACCAGTTGTCATTCCAGACCCTATTGTTAAACACTTCCCTTTTTTTTTTCTTTTTTTTTTTAATTGATTTCAGAGAGGACGGGAAAGGTAGAGATAGAAACATCAATAAGAGAGAATCATTGATCATCTGCCCCCTGCAGGCCTTCCACCAGAGAGATCAAGCACACAAGCCAGGCATGTGCCCTGACTGAGAATACAACTGTGACCTCCTGGTTCATAGGTTGACACTCAACCATTAAGCCACATCTGCCTGACTAGCCACAACTGCATGGCTAGACTCAACTACTAAACATTTCCAATGACACTAACCTAATGAGGCAGCCCAATTCATTTTTTTAAAATATATTTCATTGATTTTTGTTTTTACAGAGAGGAAGGGGGAGAGATAGAGAGTTAGGAACAGAGATGAGAGAGAAACTTCGATCAGCTGCATCTGCACACCTCCCACTGGAGATGTGCCCACAACCAAGGTACATGCCCTTGACGGGAATCAAACTTGGGACCTTTCAGTCCGCAAGCCAATGCTCTATCCACTGAGCCAAAGTGGTTAGGACCCAATCCATTTTTTTAAAATTGCCACTTTTGGATAGCCAAAATCTGCTACTCTGTGTCACAGTTTAGTCAAAGGGCTAACCATCTTCTCACAGAACAGACCAAAACTATTTACAAAGATCTATAAATGCCCTTTCCTACAAAGCCATGTGCTACTGAATATTAAAAAATTTCCAGCTGGACAATAATTATAACTTAATTATTAAGTAGCAATAACAACAGATAATACTTACGTAACATTTACTATGTCAGACCACTGTTCGAAATGCTTATGTATTAACTATATTAACTATGTAGCAAGATTTAAAAAAATAAATTTCTCCTAACATATCTGTTTTAGAACTGAATGACTTTCAACGAAAAGTTTATGACTTAAAAAATGTAAGGTAATGTTTTCAGAAATACTTATACTTCAATAAACTCACCGTTTTCTGAAGGTATTTGGCCCAATGTATAAGGAGAGCGGGTTGAAGGCCATGTTTTTCCTGGCCCCTTATAGCATTCATGTCGTGCTGAACTAGAAGTCGCAATTTTGCTGATGTTCCAGGGCTAAAAAAAAATATTTTTATTTAATAAAGTTGATTTATAAACAGGCATTTGAACACATGTGTTTGTTAATCATCACATTACAATTAAATTAAATACCTAGGGAATAAGTTTTTAAATTAAATGAGTGTTTAAATAATAAACCCATGCAGTACGTTAAAGGAATGTTTTTGTTTTACTACTTACATTGCTTTTCTGTGAATTAGATTACAAACTGCATCCCACCAAGATTTTTGTCTCTCTGTACAAAGTTGTTTACACACAGGAAATGGCAAGCATAGTGGCTGATAGAAGTTGTAGTGAGAACTACATTTTTCCTTTAATTGTAAGTGGCTGTTATATATTACCCCAAGTAGAAATACCTGTTTTATTTAAAGAAAAATCAATGTAAGTTAGAAAAAAAATTTTTGGAGCTCAAAATATTTAATTTGCTAAAATCTCTGCTTACTTCAAGATCTAAAATACATATTGACTCAGGTGCATTTGTTTCAAGTCTTGAGGTTTCCTGAGGCAAATGATGAAAAAGCTGTTTCAGCCATTTTCGAATTGCAGGTAAGGTAGGCAACAAATTCCACTGTAAACCAAGCCAGGTAAGGTGCTGAAGGTTACCATTATGTGCTCGGATGGCACCTGAAATAAAGAGGGGGAGGAGCGGGAAAGTGGCTTTGAAAACTTCTTATATGTCATCAGTTTTGCCAACAACTGACTCACATTAAATATCTCTTAATTTTCTCTATCAAAGTTGGGGGAAAATCTATGACAAGCAAAGTCTTACCTTGTTTTTGTTTTTGTTAACCCTTATCTAAGGATATTTTCCCATTGATTTTTTTTTTGGGGGGGGGGGGAGGTGGGAGGCAGAGAGAAACATCAATGTGAGAGAAACACATCGATTGGTTGCCTTCTGCACAAACCAGGGCCCCGGCCAGGGAGGAGCCCTGCAACCAAGGTACGTGCCCTTCACTGGAATCCAACCCGGAATCCTTTGGCCCACAGGCCAACACTCTATCCACTCAGCCAAACCAGCCAGGGCTTTCCTTTCTTCTTTTAACATATTTTTATTGATTTCAGAGGGAGTGGGAGAGAGAGATAGAAACATCAATAATGAGAATCAGCCCTAACCGGTTTGGCTCAGTGGATAGAGCGTCAGCCTGCGGACAGAAGGGTCCCAGGTTCCATTCCAGTCAAGGTCATGTACCTTGGTTGGGGGCACATCCCCAGTGGGGAGTGTGCAGGAGGCGGCTGATCGGTGTTTCTCTCTCATCAATGTTTCTAGCTCTCTATCCCTCTCCCTTCCTCTCTATAAAAAAATCAACAAAATACATTTAAAAAAATATATTTTAAATAATGAGAATCATTGATCAGCTGCCTCCTGCATGCCCCCTACTGGGGATTTAGCCTGCAACCCAGGCATGTGCCCTGGTTCACAGGTCAACGCTCAACCACTTAACAACGCCAGCCAGGCTGGGCCTTAATGTTCTTATTAAAGGTATTCAAACTTATGTCTAGGAATTTTAAAAAGTTAATAGAGAGTTCTTTCCAAGTCCATCTGATGAAAAGAGAAAAAATAGACTCACTAGGACTCAATAAAATAAAATCTGACAAGGGCCAAATAAATAGTTACCAAGAAATCTTGAAACAATGGATTTGCCTTTCAGTAAAGAGTCATTAAAACAATGGACTACCACAACATTAATCCATTAGGATCATGAAGAGAATTTTTCTCATAGAAGACATTCAGTACTGAAAAAGTTACAAGCTTCTGGATGCAGAGAGAAGTACAGCTTTTCTGGCAATTTGTAAGAGATTTAAACATGTTCATCAACTTTGTCCCAGTAATTATTTTATAAATCTATTGAAAAATTTGAAATGGACACATTTTATATTATTTTTCATCACAGTATTATTGATTTTTAAAATTGATTTTAGAAAGAGGAAGGGAGGAGAAGGTAAATAGAGAGAGAAGGATAAAGAGAGGGGAGCAAAAGAGAGAGAGAAACATCGGTTGACTGCCTCCTGCTTGTGCCCATAACAGAGAATCGAACTGGCAACCTGGGTACGTGCCTTGACACAATCAAACCTGCAACATTTTAGTGTATGGGACAACGCTCCAACCAACTGAGCCACGCTAGCCAGGGCCACAATTTATTTTTAATAGTGAAAAAAACTGGAAATGACTTGAATACCCAACAATAAAAAGCAGCAAGCAAATTATGACTAATTCATGAAACTGATAATATTGCCATTAAACGACATATTTACAGAGGTAGATATGATGGGAGAGAATTGCTGAAAGACAAATCATATGTAGAAGTATAAATAACTATTAAGGAGAAAAACATATGCCACCACTACCCAATACCAACCTCTTACACCTCCACCACCACTCCTCCCCAAAAAACACACCTGAAAGGAATACAGGAAAATCTTAACTCATTATCTCTGGGTCAGTGGTCATCAACCTTTCAGACCTCACCGACCACCAATGGTCTGCAGACCACTAGTTGGCGACTGCTGCTCCAAAGATTTCCTTAAACCAGCTGTTACCAGCTTTTGGACCTCATGGACTATCAAGGTTAGCGACTTCTACTCTGGGTAGTAAGATTATGGACAATTTATTTCCCTTTCTGCTTCTTTTTCTACTAATATAAAAAAATTAAGATTCAAAATGTTTTCTTTAAAAGATACAACTTACCAACATCATATCTAGCCAAATCGTCAGTTTCTGGTGCTTGCACATCAATGTTTCCAATATCATCACTACCAAGGAAAGAGCTATCCTTAGGTGACTGACCAGAAAACAGAGCATCATACAATGCAGATTGACCACTTTTATTGGCAAAAGATTCTACAACTTCTTTTAAGAAATCTTGCTTGTCACGACTTAAGTTTAGCAGCATGTGCCCTGAAAAACAAATTATTTCCATCATCTAAAGTATACAGATTATTTATACTCATATCTCTCAATAGTTTTATTCATATTCACCACGAAGAAATAACAATTATCTGAGACATAACCATCCAACCCAACAGCCACATGTGGACAACAAAAAGGGTGCTTATACAAAAAAAATGAATATAGATTCTAGGATTGACAGTATCTATATCTACATGTTAGAGTAAAAGGAAAGAAAGACAAGAATGTGTGTGAAAAATACCAAAGATATTAACATTTCAAATGGAAAAACACCCCTTGGATAAAGTTCCAATACATGCTATAACATGGATGAACTTTGAAATACTATTTTAAGTTTAAAAAGCCTGTCACAAAAGACCACATATTATATGATTAAATTTATATGAAATTTCCATATAGAAATATGCATAAAGAGACCAAAAAATTCATGGCTGGTTACCTAGGACTAGAGGGGGAATGGAGCATGACTGCTATAAGTATAAGGTTTCTTTATGAGATGATGAAAATGTTCTTACATTGTGGTAGTTTGCACAACTCTATGTACATACGAAAAATAACTAAAAATGTATGCTTAAAATGGGTAAATTATATAGCATGTTAATTTTATCTCAATTAAACTGTTTAAAAAAAAACAACGAACACTCCTTGGAGTTAATTCTGCTCGTCAGTCAGGTTTGGTTATCACCAAACTATTATTTCTCCAAAAGTTTGCAGAGACAGGTTCAGAAATGCCCAGATCAAAGACAGTAAAACTTTGACACCCTGCAAAGGTACCTACGACAGCCCTGCAAAGGTAGAAGGGAGACATAAAAAAGGTAGAAAGTCACTTAAGAACTAAAAGTTTACCTCCCACCAAAAAAAAGTAGGTTGTCAGCTAGAACAGCATTATAAGCTTAGACCAACAACCTAACTACAGACCAAAGCTTACAGAAACTTTTATTTAATACTACATCTTCCTCTTTACAAAGCTCATGCAACTTGTATCAAAGCTGCTTCCTACAGAAAGTGTTCAATTCACTGCTTGAGTCACTGGCTACATGAATAACTTAATGATTTTGCCTTAGCAAAACCAGGTAACATATAATAAACATTTAGGATCTATCCCAAATAGTCAAAACTGGGAATAAATCTACAAATTCCAAGAGCCTAATAGAAAATGAATATAATCCGCTATCTTCCTTACTATGCTGTCAGTTCCTTAAGAGATAGATCTGTATTTTCTTCATCTTTAGCCCCATAGCAGTCTTGCAAACAACTGATAAATGGCTGGCAAATCAGTAATTATTCTTAGTATAAAAACTGTTTTATAAAATATTCAGGATGGAGGCTCTAGCAGCTAGAATGAGAAGGGGTTAAGAAGTTTCTCTATCTGGTAACACACAATATCAAATAGTTGTTTCTATTTCAGAATACACTACTTTTTAAAAAATTATTTATTTAATCCTCAACGAAGGACGTGTTGATTTTAGAGAAAGGGGAAAGGAAAGAGAGAGAAACATTGCTGTAACATAGAAACTTTGATCAGTTGCTTTGCGTATGTGTCCTATGGGATCAAACCCCCAACCTACATTATGTGCCCTGACATAAATCAAAGCAGAAACCTTTCAGTATATGGGATGACACACAAAACAACTGAGCCACGTTTCTTCTAATTCTTTATCTCTTGCCCTAATCCAGTATGAAAAAGAGAAACATGATTATGACAAATTCTCTCCCTAAAAGAAAGATATTATCATAAGATGCACTTTAACGGAGAATTTTCCTTTTTTCTTTTCAAAATAAAATCAGTTAAACATCAGTATTACCTGATTGGCTCAGACGATCAAAAGCCATGGTTTCCAGTAGATTTTGTCCACCTTCTCCTTTTATTAATTTAATCTTTGGTCTTGGAACCTGGTAATTTTATAATCAAAAAAGTCTAATTTAGTGATACCCATATATTGAATAGTAAGATGGTCCTTTTTATTACATTATGTTTTTTTGATGATGTGCAGTTAACCAATAATTAGACTGGAACCTAGGAATTAAGATAATCTATAAGAGATGCCTGCAAAGAACATTCCTGAGAAATTCCCGCCAAAAGCACATTCAAATAGCATTTTTGGGAAATGGAGTGTTTAGAGAACTTTTCTAACTACAGAAACAGAACCACCAAAACAGAGATTTGCTCAGCACTGGTACCATATTTGGAAATGCCACACTGAACAGCACATTTTCTAAGAGCGTAGATAATTTGGGATATCACTGGGATAAACTAGAACGACCAAAAGATTAAACGGATTCCAAGCCCTATACTATAAAGATGAGATGAGAATAGGACACATTTGGAATACCTTAATCAATAAAGAAAAGAAAAAAAGAGCTGAAAGAATGATGAAAAAATATTAAGAATTGCCTTGCAAAGGAGTTAGACTTTTTAAATATCATCAAGAGAAAAAACATCAATGGGTGGCAGCTTGAAAAACATTTATGCCATATAAGAAAATACCAAGAACCAAATTATTCAAAAATGCAAAGGGCTATCTTGAAATGTAGTGAATGTCCATCACTGAAAATGCTCAGTCATAGGCAATGATCACTTACTGGAAATATCCTACAAGTAACTGTAAGTATAGCTGGGGTAACTGCGGTTAATTTCTAATGAGTTTCTTAATTAGTAGAGGAGTGTAATGGCACACACACCTGTGATGTCAGGATTTAGGCAATGGAATTATTTGAAGTAGTTTAACGAAAGTAATCTAATATCTTGGCTTTAGGGCACTGGTTTAAATCCCCACCCCTCCCCACAAAAAAACTATGGTATATTCATAAAATGGAATAATATGCAACCATTAAAAAAAAATGAGGATGTTATGCTTACTACATTGTACTGATATGGAAACACTATGAATAAATATTTCATAAAGCAAAATAAATAGAATGTACAGAATGTTGGAATGCATAAGTGTGTGGGAGGGTGCATGTGTGGGTGATAACCTATGCATAAAAAAATTTCTTGAAAAATTCACAACCAGTTAGTAACATTAGTTCCTTCAGGGAAAAGAAGTAAATGACTAAGGAACAGAGGTAGGAGGAATTTTCAGCGTACTCTCTTACTCTTAAGTTTTCTAAACATGATGCCAAACTTTGTCTACAGCTGCTAAAGAGCACAAAACTCATAAACCTGTCCTCTTATACAAAATTATTCAATAGCTATCATTTGTGACCAATTAATTAGTCATGAACCTACTCCGTCACATTAAACTCAAGTCAAAATCTCATTTTTTTTTAACCTTCACCTAAGGATATTTTCCCACTGATTTTTAGACAGAGTGGAAAGAGTGGGAAAGACAAAGAGAAGTATCTATGTGTGAGAGATAAACACATTTATTGGTTGCCTCCTGAACCCGCCCTGCAGCCCAGGGGAGGGGGGTGGGTATCGAGGGTAAGCCTGTTCCTATGGTACATGGCCTTGACAGGAATTGAACCCAGGACCCTTCGGTCCACAGGCCTACACTCTATGCACTGAGTCAAACTGGATAGGGCAAAATCTCATCTTAATAAAAGGTTTCAGATATGCTTACTGGAACCATAGCTCTCCTTTGATCAAGAGTCTGAAAACCTTACCATTAAAGTTAGCCTAACATGATTCCATAAGGAGCCCTATGCCAGTCCATACTTCCCTTGATAATTATGGTTTACAACAAATAATGTAAAATTCAAGTATGTAAGAGGCTTCCATTGCATATCCATTCAATGGAAACACGTGGTAGGTAAAAAGAGAGAGACTAAAGTAAATGTCTATGTGCTGAAATGGAATAATGGAAAAACAGTAACATTTTCAACAGTAAATAAAGCACATCTCCACTGAGGCAAAACAGTTTTTATAAGTAGATAAAGGGTATATGCTTACATATACAGGAGAAATTCTGAATACCCACCAAACTGTTAACACTGGTTGTCTTCTAAGAAAGGAAACTTGAGGTTAAGAGGAAAACTTAGTTTTTACTATTTAAAAAAGTCAAAGTTTAATATAGTTGACTGTGTGTTAACTTTACAAAAAATATATTAAAAACGTCAATAGATTTCAGTTTCCACTAAAAATAAGTAAACTGTCAGCTACTTGAGAATCTATAAAAATATTAATCACAAGAACCTTTTAGTGTTTATATAAATTAGCAAACTTCTTTAAATTCATTCATTTTCACTATACATATATTCCTTATGAACTTAAATCCTTCTGCAAAGTAAAGAGTAGCACTTAACACAGTGGGACAAATACACACAGTGTTCAAAGATCTATGATATGAACTACAAGGAGGGGCCTGCTCTAATAGTAACTCTACAGTGAACCCTCTGCTTTCCCTCAAGCAAAAGCTAACAATTTTTATAAACTGAGCTCAACGCTTTTTTTTTTTTTTTTGCATACTGCTTATTTCTTTTCATTTCAGAATTAATGCAACTCACTAAAAGAAAAAAACACACTAAAACTAAAAAAAATTGACTGGGCAAAAAATAATAGCCAGCATCTCATCACCTAAAAACAATGGTTAACACTTTGACAGTCTCAGTGAAACTATACCCAAAACTGAATAAGGCTTACCTGAAATGCTATGAGATAGCACAATGCAGCCAACTCAGAGAGAGCTCTCCACTGCACATCACTATGCTGACCCATCTTCAAAAGCAGAGAACCAGCATGCATGTAGAAATGTCCTTTTACTTCTAAGAAAATAGCTGAGAGTTCATCACTTGCACCCACACAAGATTTCGCAGACTGAAGAGCGCCATCAAAACTGTAATATTAAAATATTAAACAGATCTAAAATTTGTTGCACTGTGAATAATCATGGCTTTGATATTTAACTCAAAATAAATTTATTTCATTTTCCATATTCAAACTCCTAACAATTCATTCTTCTCTATTTTATAAATTATGAATCACCTAGTACTTATCTTATTCCACATATGCCCTATACTTCAAGCTAAACTTCTAGAATGACCTATTACAAAACTTAGTTCAAGCCCTCCATTCATAGAAAAGATATAGATCAAATAATAAGACTATTGATTATGGTATACTAGAGGCCTGGTGCAAAAAATCCATGCATTCGCGGGTTGGGGGTATCCCTCAGCCCAGCCTGCGCCCTCTCACAGTCCGGGAGCCCTCGGGGGCTATCCGACAGCCGTGGAGGCTGGAGAGGCTCCCACCACCACCACTACGCTCACCAGCCATGATCCCAACTTCTGGCTGAGCAGCGCTCCCCCTACCACAGGGAGCAGCTCCTGCATTGAGCATCTCCTCCCTGGTGGTCAGTGTGCATCATAGCAACGGGTCATTTCGCTGTTCTATTTGCATATTAGCCTTTTATTATATAGGATGTTTCATAATATACAAGAATAAAACTGGGAAACTAAATATTTTCTAGTTTCTTCTCAATAATATGGTTTCAGTATTTAATTCGAAGTTGAAAGTTCTAAAATTAGGTATGCCTTATTCAAATTGTAAGTAACAAATAAGATATTTCAGTTGTCAATACCATAATTGCTCTTCTTACCATATAACTACAGAGTTAAATAAATTGTATATCTCACCATTATTTGTAATTTATGTACTAATCAGTGCTTCTAAATCAAATGTTCCTCAGGGGCATGGATGCATTCCAATGAAACTTTAAGTACAAAACCAGATAGAGAGCCATATTTGGCCCACAAGCCCTAGTTAAATCCTATACTCAACTAACATCGTTATACAAATTCAAGTGCTGCTTTTGTTCAATGGCATTTATTTTAACAAAAGAGACACTGGTCCTCAAAAATCAAAATTTAGGAGAACAGAAAAATCATGCATTACATTTTTTGTTATCTTGTTTCTAAGCTAAAATATTGTTTTCTGAAATACTACTCATGCTGTTTCTACTAGAACATCTGACAAATGAAGTTTATTCTTCAATTTTCTTTCTCAAAGTTTTATCATTTTTGGAAATAAAATATGAATAGTTAGAACAATCATTTTTAGGCTTGATTCTTTATTAAGCATGTCAAAACTGAATATTAACTATAAAACTAACTAATCAAGCCTGAACAATTTTATGTTCTCTAAAAATCAAAGTCGTATAAAACTAACTATAATATTCCCACAAGAAGAATTTCTTCCAAGTGGTTCATCGTATTAAATATTACCCATGGGTACACTACAAAAATGCAGTAAAGATGTTTAGACCAATGAACTGAATTACTATAAAAAGAAAATTTGTAATTTACACTTAAGTCCACATAACATACCTTTCCAATAAATCTCTGCTTTCTTGTATGTCTCTAGTGGAGAGCGTAAGCAGCATAAGATTAGCATAGGCCAGAAGTAAGTCTGTATTGGTTGCTTGCCAGTTACTTTTATCAGAATCCAAACACTGTAAAGATTCCAGATATTCCTATTTTATAGAAAGAACACTAGGTTATAAAACGTATCAACTGTTATAAAATTTATTCATTTATGCCCACAAATTCCTTTTGCCCTTTCCTATTTGTAAAACCACATTTTTACATCAGTCTATAAAAATACCATATAGCTATATAAGTATACACACACATACACACACACATATATATAGACACACATACATAAATATGTCAATATTATCTTTCCAAACTATCAATTACAAATTGAGATCATCTTAGTAAAAATTTCATTTCACAGATGCTCTACATAAATAAAAAATATGTTAATTATCTATATAGAAGTGTAGAAACCCAGCAATGTTTACCTACCTTAAGGGTTTGAACAACACACGAATTCCATTCTAAACTTGAACGCAAAGCTACGTTTCTCTCTGCCTCGTGGCAGTGGGCCACAGCATCCTTCAACCTTTTATTTGAGCGATACAGCTCTACTAGTCGAATGTTCACATAGACATCATCAGGTCTTGCATAAAGTTCTGACTGAATCAAGTCAAAAAGTTTATTCCATCCATCTTCACCTTTACAATCTAAAAGCTGTTCCTAATTTAAAATACAAAACCATTAATTTAGAAAAACACCTGTGCAATTTTAAACACATCATGGCTTCTATGAGCACCATTCTACTGTGTCTAGCTTCAGTAAATTGAAACCAGAAATACTATCCTACATACTTTATTAGGCCCTTCAGTTGAAGCTAACCCTCAAAAAAGTTATGTGTAAACACCTGCAATTATACAGTTGTCCATTTCACCTCAGAGATTACCAGGACTGCTACCCATCCTTATACACCCATCCCAGTCATTATCAGAGCCTAGGCCTCCCATCAATCCTCATACCAGGTCCTTATCCTTAAACTGCTCTGCATCTCCCTAAATCTGACTCAGTCCCTTGCCCACTATGCTCCCACACTGGAGCTCCTACTACTCACTATCTTCTCAGTGTCTTCACCCTCTGGTCTTAACTGAATGGTGTATAACTTCAGATAGCTGCCATCATTTCTCTGCCACGGTAGCTTTTTCTCTACTAACCTACATACAAGTAGAGGAAGTGGGGTTTGTGACCTACTCATTTCCAATGTCACTTCCAAATAATATCTCCTCATACCTGTTTAGAATCCTGCTCTCGAAAGGACATGCTATCCAGCTATTCCATCTATTCCTCCTCATTAGCAACTGGAATAGAAAACTCTCCCTTCATCCTTTACTGTCATTGGTCATTATCAATTACCAACATTATCAATTAAAAGATGTACAAGGTATATATAACTGCCTGGCTACTCAGTTTAATTACCTCATCCTCACCGGTTCTACAACTCCAGCCTCAGCCATCCATTTGACACTGACAAAGGTCTTCAAGGAATGTATTTTGGTCATACCAATCAGACCACCACACTCCTCTTACTCTTCCACTTCACCAGGAACTCACATAACCTCACTGCCACATATATTTGTATGAAAGCTCCATTCAATACAGTGACATCACCAAGTCTTAGTTTTCCATAAAACACACACTCACACACACACACACACACAGTCCTTTTATTAAGTTAAAATGCCATAATCCCCAATATCCATAATTACTACTCGCTTACACATCCTCTCAATTCCAAGTCTTTCCTTAGAAGAAGCCTATCATCTGTGTTCTCTATATCTCTACAAAACAGCTATGCCACTAAGGGCATTTGGAAATTTAGGAAATCTCAAATGGTAATGCATAGAACAAATCCTACTGTACCTTTAATAGACTCACTTTCTCCATTCCTTAAAAATATAACTTCATACACCTCCTCTTTCCTCAAATTTCCCACACTTTCCTTCAACCCTCACTTTCAACCTATGATCATAATTCATTCTTCACTGAGAAAACGAAGCTATCAGATGTAAATTCTATTCTGCCATATCTACTTACTAGGGGCCCGGTGCACAAAAATTTGTGCACTCGGGGTGGAGGGAGTCCCTCAGCCTGGCCTGTGCCCTCTCACAGTCTGGGACCCCTCAGTGGATGTCCTATGATGGCCCCAGTCTGCCAGTCGCCTTTTGTGTGTGTGTGTGTGTGTGTGTGTGTCTCACCACTGGGGACCTGCCCCCAGCCGCATCTGAGGCTCGGAGCAGTCCTCCTGTGTGTGTCTACCTGCCGGGGGCCTGCCCCCAGGCACACTGTGGAGGCTTGGAGCAGGCACCCCCTCTATGTTGATCTCTCAGACTCTTGCCCTCCCCTGCATGTTGTTCTCTTTTTTGAGCGTGGCCAGGGCTGGATGCGGCCTGCCTCCCAAGCTTGCCTATTGCCCATCTTCCTCCAGCCACCAGAAAGCAGGGAAAACTCCGCCTGGTGGTCAGGCCAGCCTTTTCCTGCTCCCTGATCCCCAGAAGGGACCTGGGAAGCCGCCAACTCTTTCCCACTCACCCGTCCCCTGCTGCCTTCCTTTCCCACTTCCCGGTGCCGCCAAGGGGTCTGGGGAGCTGCCAAGCAGGACCCCGGCCCCTGCAGCCTTGCTTTCCCGCTCCCCGGTGCCCCTCAAAGGGCCTGGGCAGCCACCAAGCAGACCGAGACCCCCCCCCTGCCACCTCTTACCCGCTTCCCGGTACCCTCCAACCCTGCCGCCTGTTTCCCATCACGGGTCCTGGGTCCTGCGCTGTCCCGCCCTGCAGCCACTCTGTGCACTCGAGAGGTCCCTCAGCCCGGCCTGTGCCCTCTCACAGTCTGGGACCCTCGGGGGATGTCCACCTGCTGGCGTGCCTGACCAGCCTGGGTGAGGGGCTTTAAGGCTGCCCACAGCTCCCATTGACCCAATGTCCCAACAAGGCTGGCTGGACACAGGTTTCTGGAGTTTTTTCTCCTATAATTGATACTGTTCTTTGAAGGCCTGGGGTTATCTTCTATAATTGATACACTGTTCCTTTAAGGCGGCCTTCTAACTAACTGAAGCCTCCTCTGCTTCACCTCGCAGCGTCTATAATGAAACAATTGTTACTTTTACTGGTTAGGCCCGGGCTGCTCTTTCCTTCAGCTCCGGAGGATTCTATGATTGTTACATTGTTTCAAATGTTTCAAATCTGTGTTTCGCTAGAGGCAGTTTAAGTGGAGAGGCTGCAGCTTCACTTTCGCTCCTGCCACAATGGAAACAGCCCTTTACTCAGGTCCGTGAGTGGCGGCCGCCATGTTGGCTGGGCTAATTTGCATACAGCCGCTCTGATTGGCTGGTGGGCATGGCTTACCCGTCTCGGAGAAACGGTTAATTTTAATATTTCGCTTTTATAGAGTAGATACTTACTTCTCTGTTCCTTTCACCTAGCAAAGTCCAAGCTCTCCATAAGAGCTCTTTTATTCATTGCCCTCTCTCCTTACCAATCACTCTACTTCTTCTGGATCACTTCCACAAACTTACACTTGGCCTTTCCATATCTGCAAAAATCCCTAGATTTTAAGTGTATGTTTAAAAAGAAATAAGTAAAGATGAACACCAATGTGAATGCTTTTCAAAAATTGTGCTCTCATACTCAAGATCTCATACCAATATTTTCATTCATTAAATAAATGCCAAAAAAATATTTTCCATAAGCCTTAAATTTTAAAAACCAGAATTCCTTTGCTAAAAAGTTACATGTAAGAAAGGTTTAACTTTAAACATCTTTACAGTTATTAAAGAAATCTGGGATCCTGCGAAAGCATCTCTCTAACTTTTGACACACTGCAAGAAAAATAATCTCCTACTATTATAAATGCTCCTTAATGTCACTGTCACCAAATGGACTGAACTGTCATGGTCAATAGGGGAATTGTGTTTGAGACATAATACAAAGATAATAAGGTAAAGACATTTACACACTTAGAACTAACATTTTAGATTAATATTTTAAACCCAGCTGCTTTTCACAGGGAGAAAAATACTTAATTAGCTTGTATCGTGACTGCAGTGGTGATGACATGAATTTATAGATTTTTTAAATATTTTTTATTGATTTTAGAAAGAGAGAAATGGGGAGAAGGAGAGGGAGAGAGGGAGAAAGAGAGGGAGAGGGAGAGAGGGAGAGAGGGAGAGAGGGAGAGAGAGAGACATCCATGAAAAACATTGATTGCTGCCTCTTGCACGCCCCTTACCGGGATCAAGCCATAACCCAGGCATATACCCTGACCAGGAATCAAAATGGCAACCTCTTAGTGCATGAGACAACACCTAACCAACTGAACCACACCAGCTGGGCATGAATCTATACATGTAATAAAATTTAAAAGAACTATATATACACACTATACCAATGTCAAATTCCCAGGTCTACATTGTACTGTAGTTACACAAGATGTAACCACTACAGAAAGTTGGGTGAAATATACACATGACCACTCTGTGCAATCTTACAACTTCCTGTGAAAAAACCTATAATTATTTCCTAATAAAAAGCTGTTAAAATTCTATCAGAAACATGTATAATGAAGGTAGGTGGTTCTTAAAAACAAAATACACTTAAAATTCCATTTAGCTAGCACATTTGAAAAGACTTTATTGAAGAGTTATTTTGCAAACCAGTATATTACATTTAGTAAAAAATAACAATCACAATTGGTTAATATACAAGCAATAACTTCCTATCATTTTTAGTAATTACCCAAAACATTGTAGAGAAACTGTCATTGATGTTTTGCTTGAAAACCTCACTATTCCATAACAATCCTTTCTATTTTTAGATAATAGTTTGTTAAAAACTTCATAATAACCCTAAATTGTCATCCTAAGGATAATTTTTACCAATTAAAGTAAAAATTTTATATCAAGCAGCTCAATTTAATTATTAGCTCCACCATCTAGTTATACAACTGTAAATCCCTAAAATGTTAGTAAATGCATAAGGGTAAATGAGATACCATTTGTAAACCATAATAGTGCCTAATTAAGACAGCATCTAATCTAATAAAAGAGTCACATGCAAATTAAGCATCAGTCCAAAACCCCTAAGCCACGCCCACCAGCCAAGGCATGCCCCCAGCCAGCCACGCCCCCAGCCAATCAGAGCAGCTGTGTGCAAATTAACCCAGTCAAGATGGAGGACGGCAGCCACAGTGCTAGAGCAAACAGGAGGCTTCTGCTGCAACTGCTTGCCTAGGCTGGCTGGGCCTCTGCTCAAGGAATAATGTTTCAATTATAGAAGCCATGGAGCTGAAGCAAACAGGAGGCTTCCTTGCCTTCCTAAGCCTCCGCTCAAAGCAACAAAGTTTCAATTATAGACGATAAATCCCAGAAACCTGATTCCAGCCAGCCTCTTTGGAACACTGGGTCAATGGGAGCTGTGGGCAGCCTGAAAACAGCCCTCAGACCCTCACCCACGCTGGCCACACATTCATGGGGTGAGGGTCCCTACTGGGGAGCTTGGCCAGCCTGCAAACAGCCATCAGCCCCATACCCAGGCTGGCCAGGCACACCAGCAGGTGGACATCCCTCGAGGGGTCCCAGACTGCGAGAGGACACAGGCCGGGCTGTGGGACTCCTTGTGCACTGAGCCCCTAGTATGCTCAGAAAGGTTTTGAAGAAAAATATTTTGTTTTGACCTTCTTTTGTAGAGGGATAATTGATATATGACATTGTATTAGTTTAAGATATACAACATAATAATTTGACATATACATAATGGAAAATGATTTCCACAGTAAGTTTAGATAACATCAACTCACAGAGTTATAAATTAGTTTTTCTCACGATAATAACTTTTAAGCTCTATTCTATCAACTTTCAAATATACAGCATAGTATTGTGAATAGTCACCATGCATGCTGCACATTACATCCCCAGAATTTAACCATCTTATAACAGGAAGCTTATACCTTTTGACCACCTTCACCCATTACCCACCAACTCCCAACACACACACATAATATTTTAATGTCTATCATTGAAAAGTCATTTAACTTCAAATATTAGAAATAGTTGTGACTTCCTCAAGTTTTTCCAACTACTTTTATCATGTTTTATTCCTTTTTTTTTACCTTCAATTTATAAATTGCAGGACTTCCTGGGAAAAGTTTAGCTGCTCTTTCAACCCAGTATTTTGCTCTTCCATCAGTAACATCATTTTTACAAAGTAATTCTGCAATCTTCAACACAAGATCTTTTTGTGTTGGGTTTAATTCCACTGAACGCTGGTATCAAAAAATAAATAATGAATTAGTAGGGTTCCTAAAGTACAGATACTCATATTTATACATGAAAAACTCTATTCCTAAATGATAACATGCTATTTCAAAGTTAATACAATTAAACTTAAAGTGTCCTGAGATATTTTTGAAGATAAATTAATAAAAAGTATGTTTTTATTAGATATGTCAGGAAGAAAAAAAAAAAGAAAACCACACATATAAGAACAGCATTTCTGACCACATTAGGCTTAAAATTTATAGGTATTCTTCTTCTCAAAGTGCTAACCTCTTAATTAGAAATTATAGTGTACTTTGGGCCAAATAATTTAAAATCAGTTCCATACTGTGCCACATGTTCTCTTTTGTTTTGTTTTCTTCATCCTCATCTGAGGATATTTTTCCACTGCTTTTTAGGGAGAGTGGAAGAGAGAGGCAAAGACACAAAGAAACATCGATGTGAGAGAAACACATCAATTCGTTACCTCTTACACAAGTCCCAACCAGAACCTGGGCCAGGGAGGAGCCTGCAACCAAGATATCTGCCCTCTGACCAGAATGAAACGCAGGATCCTTTGGTCTGCAGGCTTACACTCTATCCACTGAACCAAACTGGCTAGAGCCAAGCTGTGTCACTTAACAGTACTGTGACACCTTGTTTTCATAATATCCATAATAAATATCTAAATTATTTATTACATAAATTACTCTGGGCATCAAGTGTTTGGCTATGCAAAGCCTAAATTTTAATCTTATAGTTTACCTTATAACATTCGACAGCTTTGTCTATGTTTTCCTCCACTTCATAAAGAAGACCAAGAAACCTGTGAGCTTTGGGATCCCTTTCTTGCACATTAATATATGTAGATATGTATCTGTTTAAAAATAATATAGAAATAAGTAATCTTTAAATAATCACATTTACTGCTATAGTTAAATAACGGAAAGGTATAACTTAAACCAAAGCAACCACTCAACTAATTTATATTATTTTACTGACTACCACTATTTAAGCTAGAATATGAAGATAACTCAAAGTATTCAAACACAAAAGGATAATACTTAAAGACAAACACACATACAAAGCTGACAACATACTATTACCACTAAATGCTACATTTATCAAATGATTTTTCCAGTGCTACCCACATATAATAAATGAATACATGAACTGTTTTTTCTTCCTGATTACATTTTGGAAAAACACTAAAGAGTTTGCATAAAAATCAGAAAGTAATGAGAGTAAATATTTTAAGTCATCATAATGTGAATACTAAAGAGCAACAATTTCCCAAATAACAACTAAGAGAATGTATTTATCTTAAAACAAGAAAACAATATCTAAGAGTACTGTGTACTCAGCTAAACTAGAACAGAGAAAAAATTACTAAATATAGTATCAAATGCAGGTAATTTTCAATTCTTAAATTAAGTAACAACTAAAATTAAGAAAATAACTTCTAGATTCAGTGAGTAATATCCTAAGGGCAACACTTAAGGAAAAAGTGTCACATTAATAAGGAAGCAGGGTTAACAGCCCAATGCTATTAATAAAAGTGCTCTCTCTTTCCTTATCAGCATTTCCACCTTCCCATATATGCCTTTAATATCTACCTCAGTCTTCATTTCCTCCTTTCCACTACTGCAAATCAGCAAATCAGATCAACAGCCTTCTTGGCCATACTACGTTGAGACAAAGCCTGAGTGACCTATTGAGTCAATTAAAAATCTTTTATACAAGATATACTCCTAACCAGAAATCAAAGTTTAATTTTGTATTCATACTATTTTCCAGCTGATTAATGTACCAGATATGTAACCAGGAAGAAATTAAGATACAAGCATGGTTGTCTTTTATTCTAACCCAGGACCACATTTAGAAAAAGTATTTTAAGGCAAACAATTCCTTCCCTTTGGTAAGCATGCAGAAAATACTCATCCCAGGCTCAATCTCCAAGGAATCTAGGCTAGTCTTTAAGATCAGTCTTAGTGATGAATCCCTTCCAGGACATACTTAGGAAAAACTGCTAAAAAACAGCAAGTTTTTTACCCATTTCAAAGAAGAACATGATTTTAGAAAACTAAGGCATGTTTAGTTTGGTACTTACTTCTTAGCAAGATCGTATTCTTTAGCTTCATAGTACAGCTTCGCAAAATAAAATCCTTTCATTGACTTCTAAAAAACATTAAAAGTACTTTATTTTTCATAAGAACTAAAAATCTGTCCTAGCAAAATCATTATTTTTTTGTTCACTTAAGACAGTGGTTCTCAACCTTCTGGCCTATTAAATACAGTTCCTCATGTTGTGACCCAACCATAAAATTATTTTCATTGCTACTTCATAACTGTAATGTTGTTACTGTTATGAATCGTAATGTAAATATCTGATATGCAGAATGATCTTAGGCAACCTCTATGAAAGGTTGAACAACCCCCAAAGTGGTCGCAACCCATAGGTTGAGAACCATTGACTTAAGAGGTAAATGAAAATTGCTTGTAGAAATGCATGTACGCTCTGAAAGCCATGATTCCACATAATAATCTACAAAAGAGAAACATGCAATTTGGTGTCACTCCACTACACCCCCAATCCACGCCCACCAACAATAAGAACAACTATATGCAAATTAACCCAACCAAGGTGGCAGCCAGCAGCCATGGAGCTAGAGCAAGCAGGAGGCTTAACTGCCCTAGCGATGGAGGAAGCCAAGTTTCCCATCTGCCCTGGCAGCTGTGGCCTCTGTTCAAGGCAACAAAGTTTCAATTATAGAAGATAAATAAATCCCAGAAAAATAAATCCCAGATAAATAAATTCCAGCCAGCCTCGCTTGGAGCTTGGGTCACTGGGGGACGTGGCCAGCCTACAAATAGGCATCAGCCCCTCACCCAGGCTGGCCAGGCATCCCAGCGGGAACCCCCACCCTGAAGGCGCTGTGGCCAACCTGCAGTCATCAGTCCCTCACCAAGGCTGGCCACACCCTCATGGAGTGAGGGTCCCCAGTGGGGGGCTTGGCCAGCCTGCAAACAGCCATCAGCCACTTACCCAGGCTGTCCAGGCACCCCAGCAGGACACCCCTCCCTGAAGGGGGTGTGGCCAGCCTGAAAATGGCACTCAGCCCCTCACCCAAGCTGGCCAGGCACTCCAATAGGGACCCTTAACCTGAAGCGGACGTGGCCAGTCTGAAAATGGCCCTCAGCTCCTCAACCAGGCTGACCAGGCACCCTGGCGGGACCCCCTCCCTGATCTGAGACACCCTTCAGGCCAAACCAGCTGGCCCTACCCATGCATGAGGCATCTATCCTATATAATAAAAGAGTAATATGCAAATTGACCTTAACAACAGAACCACTGGGAATGACTGGTCACTATGACACACACTGACCATCAGGGGGCAGACGCTCAATGCAGGAGCTGCCCATGGTGGTCAGTGCACTCCCACGGGGAGCTCTGCTCAGTCACAACCCAGGCTGACAGCTGCCAGTACAACGGTGGCAGTGGGAGCCTCTCCTGCCTCCTCAGCAGTGCTAAGGATGTCCAACTGCAGCTTAGGCCTGCTCCTCACTGGCAAGTGGACATTCCAGGTTGCCAGAGGGATGTCTGACTGACAGCTTAGGCCCGGTCCCCCAGGTAGCGGGCCTAAGCCAGCAGGTGGACATCCCCCAAGGGGTCCCAGACTGTGAGAGGGCACAG
>PVJC01007875.1:0-50080 GCA_004026665.1 Murina feae
CAGAACTAAGGGATAATCAAAAGACTACATCAATGTTTGTTATACAAGGAAGCATACAACTATAGACCTTATGTATTAAGGACGTAAGACACCGTGAAGTATCAAACCCTTGGGTGGGTTACAGGAAAATGCAGTTCTCCTTTAATTTGTATTTCCACTATTAGATTCAAAGTATTAAATATTATACAGATCTTAAAGGAGGAACTGCAAGAGAAGATGAAGTGTTAAGTTTTATAAAGCATTTTGGAACTTGACTGTTTTATTTCACTATTATGGCTTTAGGTTATTGGATATAGCTGTGGTCCTTTGCAATCTAAATCATGAGCTAAGAGGAAATAAATGAGATATTTGAAAGGAATATATCGATACAAAAAATTGTAGAAATGTATTTTATCTCATATAATATGACTGTCACATGATTTATCTTTTCAGTACTAGCAGCATGTCAAATTGTCTTTGTAGTGTTCCAAGATAAAACTTTTATTAACAAAATTACAATTTTTTTCTTTTAGCTTTTCCTCTCATGCAAAATTTTTTCTGTTTAAACTTTTTAAATTTAATCTGGGATTTTACCATAAAAATAAAGTTATTAATATTTTTTAGTGTAAAAATAAAGGTTCAAAGAGACAACTGATGTATTCTAAGTATGAGAAATGATGAGGTAGAAAGGGTATGTTTTAACTTCCATTTCTCTCCTCTTCCCACTTAATGACTAATGTATTTTCTCCATCTTTTCAACTCTTCCTCATCTCTCTTTCAAGATTTAATGAGTCCACTTCTTTTGGAAGACTCTGACCTTCCACCATTTTCATACTCAGTCTTGGTTTCTCCTTACTTTATAACCTCCAAGCTCTTTTAATAAACTGTAACAGCATTTCCTTGATTATTCCATATTATCCCCTGAAGGTAGGACATGAACTATTTGGGGGGGGGGGTGTTATGTCTCACTTATTTTATACACAACCCCCAACTCTCTAGAAGCTTTAAATACATATACTCAAAAGGCATTCAACAAATATTAAAGCAATTAAATCACCAGTGTTTTGATTTTTTACATAGTTTATAGTTAAAATAGGAACCACAGTGTAAGGAAGGTAGGTAATGCATGCACATTTCTCCTTATACGTAAAACAAGCAAAATATTAATCCTCACCACTTTTAAAATCTTATGAGGAGAAACAATTCCAGGAATTGTTTCCTCAGAACCATGGGATGTCCAACAACAATTTTTCAATGCCAGAAATGCTAATTTCCCAGGGCTAAATCATCAGTTGCTGAAACACTTCTCTTAGGAGTGATGCCACTGCATAGCAAGTTGGCAATATTTGAGGAGTTATTTCAATAACTGCACAGCTCTTTGCCTGATTAATGAAACTGCCAATGGATTTATAACTCCTGTTACGGAAATGTATCATTGGAGATTTGCTGAATGGTGTGTCATAAATTCCAAACACCTGAGAAATTAGGATAGAATTTGATTAGAATAGCTACTTTCATCTCCCCCATTTTTACTAAATTTACTTCTCATCAACTACTGCTGCTACTGCCTGCACTCAGAGAGGAAGAGGGATATCTGTGACAAAACATTGCTTGCTAAAGCCATCTTTTCTCTCACTGTCTACAGCATCTAAATTTCCTTGTGGACAATATTTAAAGTTGCCAAAGCAGATTCAAATAGGAATAATGTCAGATAGAAAAGTTTTCTTAGAGTCTCTAATGTTTGTGGTGACTAGAGGAAGTTAAAGAAACTATTGAGAAACAAAGCAATAAGACTCAGCAGAATATAAGTTATGGGTAAAATACTTTATGCGTTGTTAGGAGAGAGGTCTCAAGCTGAGTGTCATTAGGTGCACAGAGCATGAATTATTGTTCCATAACTCAAACTTCAAGATATCCAGATATGATTACAAAAGTACACATATTTTTAGTGTTTTTCTTAAAGAAGAATATGGTATTTTTCAGATGACTGTGATATAAGCACTATTTAATATTCCAAAATAATTTATTTTCATTAATATGATGAAAGAAACTGTGCTGAAAATAAATACCCATAAATTAGAAAACTTATCTTAAGTCTTATATCCATCATATATAAACAATATCATAAGCTAATATTTATCTCACAAGTTATCAGTATTAAATAAGCTTTTCCTTATAACACGAAAATTCATTTTGAACAAAATGGTTATTAAGATAATTATCAAACAAATGTTTCATAAAAACAAAATAATACAATTTTATTAATCCAAAGATGACCAGCCTTTACAATATTATCTCCTTGATACAAACCAAATAAAAAACACCTCTTAAAAGCTAAAACAGTCCAAACAAAGACAAACAACAACATCAAAACATAGAATGCATCTAGTTCGCAGCACTAGAAAAGGTTATCCAAAGACTATAGATTGTTTTTTCACATTTAGAAATACACAAAAAATAGAAGCAGATCCCGAAGATGAAATGACTTCCCTTCTTTCAACTCACACCACGTAGTGTGTCTCTAAGAAGTATGATGCAAGCTGGAATGTATATTTTAGTGAGAAGAGATGCCCTAACACACACAGGGGAGAACTGTAGCATGGGAGTGATGACTCATGTACAGCCAAGGATATCAGCCCCCAAATTCCACCAAACCTACTGCATTTTAACAGACCCAATAGTATTTACCATATGCCAGGTACTCTTGCATCAACTTCACATGCATCGGTAAATCTGATCCACCTACTGCTCACAACAGTCTTATGAGTCAAGTGCTAACAGTATCTTCATTTTATAGCTGAGGAAACTGAGACACAAAGATTGCACAATTGATACTTCATGGAGAGGGGCTTGCCATCTAGCCCTCTGGCCTCAGAGCCTATGCTCTTTTCTAGTCTAATATACAGACTTCAACAGCGTCATTCAAAAAATGCCCATGCAGAAGCCACTCAATGCATCTTAGTGAAATTTCCTCCAACTTGCACCACATTTGTCAGAGTTACAGGAACTGACAACTCCTAGATGTTCTAGACCACTTTTCTTGACTTTCCATTTCTCTGCCTCCCAGTCTCTTCCTTCCCCCACATTCTCAGATTCACATTTTTTAAAAGTGATAATTTTTTAAGTTGCAAGAAGAGATCCATGAGAATTTCAGAATTATTCCAAGAAGAAACTATCTTAGCACTGATATTTGTGTGACTCAGTTAAGTTGAACAGTATTCTTTAGCTATAACCCTAAGTTGGAATAGGTATCGATTACTTATAAAATTGGGTGGGAATCTTGCATTTTAATATTTTGTGAACTAAAGAAGGAAAAAAATGGAATTAAAAAACATGTTGGTGATTTTTATGGAGTTATACAATGTCCACTGAACATATATTAAAATTCTAGGCAGATAAATGCAAATTATCTTTGCTCTTTCTATGAATGACCCTTCTGAGTATTAAATTAAATATTTATTGTTGAAAGTATCACATATGTCCCCTTGCCCTTTCTGAGTATTGCATTTGGAATCACCACCAGTCAGAATACTGGAAAATCATATCAACAAAACCATTTTACTATTAATTTTTATCTAAAGTGTAATTAACACTCTCCTTCTATGGCTAATAAAGCTAATTGTGGAAGAAATCATAAGAAAAATTAGCATGCAGTACATATGGCCATATTATGTTACCTGCATGTGAGAACTTCCTTTCAAAAAAATAAGTGGGCAGCTAGTTCTTAGAATATATCCCCCTTCTTCATTTTATGAAGCCTGAAGAGAAAGCTTAAGAAAGAGGGAGAAATGATAAATGTCCTTGACAGAGACGCTCTAATGAGAGATCAGGTGTAAACAAAGAGACCTGAACCCTTACTACAGACCTGGGGTTGGAGAAAACATACAGAGCCTCTAAACAGCCTCAGCACCTCAGAAACAAACCTCATAGAGTTTCAAAACTCTGTGAGCATGGAATTCTTCTCAGCCGGCACACTGGTTCAGAATTGGAAAATAGAAATGAAATAAGAATAAATAAAAGATCAGCCGAACTCGCCCAGTAAGCCTACCAGTCATTACCAACCGAGGGCCCCAATGCCTTTTAAATGAAATAACTCATTTTTCACAGTCCGCAGTGAGTAGTGTGAGAAATTCTATGTCCATTTCTTAGTGGGTAGAGCTTGCTTGAAGGCGACCATAGTAAATAAAGAACTACTCACCCACACTGGGAGGGTCCAGAATGTGTCCCTTTCACCAAATCCCTGGCAGATAAATGTGTTCCGGGAGCCCCAACATCCCTGAGGAAGTCTGGGACAATTCCTCTCGGCCCAAACTTTACAGTAGAAACTGCAGCCACCAGTTTGGAAAACAAATACAATGAGAGTAATTGGATCCTGGTGTACAAGCAGCCACACCGCGCCCCGTGGCACTCGATTGCCAAAGGCAAGGTGGGTGTGATTACCATAATGGATAGCTGAGTCAAAGCAGCAATCAAAACCATCTGACTCACACAGCCCCTGGCATTGGTTAATTGATCGCTCCTAGAAGTGAAAGAGAAGGAAAGCTAAAAAAATTCTTAGGAGACCTGTCTGAGTAGAAAAGTTCTAAATTAAGTAGATAAAAGTCTAACCTAGAAAGAGAGTCACAGTCCCTCATTCAATCCCCAGAATTGAGCCAGTTTACACACCCATAACCCCTTGAATGAGGGGGACGTTGTGTCCCCTTAAGAAAAGACTTGGATACACGAGCAAAAAATAACACTGTTATTCTTTCTCCCAGCCTTTCACAAAGGCACGGACAGCCTTTCACCAGGGTAACTGCACTGGGAAGAAGGACATCATATCTTTCAAGGACTCCAGGAAACTGGCTTGGAATTGATCCTGATTCTAAGAAACCTCAAATGTCAGAGTGGCCCATGAGTCAGCAGGAGCTCATGAAGGTCAGGTGATCAATGAAGTTTTAGCTCAGATCCATCTCACAGTGACCAGGTGGATCCCTGACCCCATCCTGTGGGTATTTCCCTGCTTCAGGGATGTATGCAGTCATACCTCGGAAACGTTGCAGTTCCAGACCACTGCAATAAAGCAAGTATTGCAATAAAGTGAGTAATGACCTTCCTGCTGGTAGAGGGTCCTGCCTTCAGTTTGTAAATAACACACAACATGAGAAGTGCAGTAAAGTGAAGTGCAACATGAGGTATGGCTCCCTGGGCATGAGGAGATGTTTTTCCAAAGTGGAGGGTAAGTTAGTGCATTTGCCCCTGCTACAGCCAAACCTGAAGCACATGCCTAGTGGGACTCTGAATGTTGCAAAGCAACATATTCCTCATTTGAATGTGTTTCTCTGGCCCATTTACCAAGTGACCCAAAAAGTTGCTAGTTTTGAGTGGGACCCAGAATAAGAGACGGCTCCGAAACCAGTCCAGGCAGCTACACAAGCTGTTCTGCCGCTTGAGCCATATGATCCAGCAGATGCAATGGTGCCTGAAATACCAGCGGTAGACGCTGTTTGGGGCCTTTGGCAGGCTCCTGTAAGTGAATTGCAACTCGGATCTTTAGAATTTCGGAGCAAAGCCCTACCATCCTTTACAGATAACTATTCTTGTTTTGAGAAACAGCCCTTTGCCTATGACTGAACTTTAGTAGAGACTGTGTGCTTGACCATGGGCCACTAAGTCACCATGTGCCCTGAACTGTCTACTATGAACTGTGTTGTTTGGGCCTTGGCATTTCCAACCATCAGCTAATAGAGAAAAGAAAGAGTTGTGTCTGATTTACTGACGATTCTTCGTGATATGCAGGCACCGCCAAAAAGTGAACGCTACAGCATGCCAGGCCCTCTCTGGGAAAGCCCTGAAGGAAAGTGATGAGGAGAGTCCTTCTAGTGGGAAGAATTTTGAGCAGTGTCCGTGGTTGTTCAATTTGCTTGAATGGAGAAATGACCAGGTATGCAGTTATACACTAATCCATGGGCTGTGGCTAACTAATAAGCCCGCTCCATCAGGAATGAAGGTTTGGGTCGTTCTACCAGGTAAAGAACTACGTTCAAACTGAGGTACTTGCAGGAGGCAAAGGGTATACAGAATAGATGGCCAATGGTTTGGCTGGATGATCAGATATTTGGAGGGAACACAATGGGAAAATTGGTGACAAAGACATTTGGCAAAGAGGTACTTAGACAGACCTCTCTGAATTGGCAAAAGAACTTGAAGCTATTTGTGTCCCATGTGAATGCTCACCAAAGGGTGACGTTAGCAGAGGAGACTTTTAATAATCAGATGGATAGTGCGACCTGTTTTGTGAATATTGGTGTCCTTCCCCAGCTACCTTTGTCATGGCCTGGCGAGCTCATAGTGGAAGGGATGAAGGTGATGCATGGATGTAGCAACACGGACTTCCACTAACCAAGGCTGCCCTGGCTACAGCCACAGCTGGGTGACCAATCTCCCACCAACAGAGGACACCTGAGTCCTTTCTATGGCTCCGGTCCCTGGGACGATCATCCAGCTACCTAGTGGCACACTGATCACATAAAATTGCTTCTGTTGTGGAAGGCGCAGTGTTTTGTTCTTACTGAAAGAGGTACATGCTCTATATACAGATTTGCCTCCCCTGCATGCGATGCTTCTGCCAAAAGTACATCCATACACTCACAGGATGCCTCATCTTCTATCACGTATTCCATACAGCATTTTTTTTTCTGATCAAGAAAATCACTTCTCAGCAAAAGAACAGCAATAGCTCATGCACATGAAATTTACAGATTTTACTATGTTCCCACCATCCTGAAGAAGCTGGTTTGATAGGATGGTGGAATGGCCTTTTGAAGAGTCAGTTACAACACCCGCTAGGTGGCAATACCTTGCAGGGCTGGAAGAAAGTTCTCCAGAGGCTGTATACGCCCCGAATCAGCACTTCATGCATGTGCTGTTTCTCCCATAGCCAGATTCTCAGGTCCAGAAATGAAGGGGTGCAATTCAGAATGGCACGCACCACTCATTATACCCCTAAGAAAATACTAGCAAAATGTTTGCTTCTGATTCCTATGACTTTATGCTCCACTAGTCCAGAGCTCTCAGTTCCAGAGGGAGGAATGCTTCCACCAGCAGACACAACAATGACTCTCCTGAACTGAAAGTTAACATTGCCACTCTGCCACTATGGTTTCCTTATGCCTCTGAATCCACTGTCACTGAGTTATCGTGCTGGCTGGTGTGATTGGTCCTGACCACCCAGGGGAAATTCACTACTCTTCAACCGAGGTAAGTAAGAACATGTCTGGAATATAGGAGATATACTAGCATATCTCCTAGTATTGCTATGTCCTGTGATTAAAGTAAATGGAAAACTATAACAACACAATCCAAGCAGGAAAAACTAATAAGCCCGCTCCATCAGGAATGAAGGTTTGGGTCGTTCTACCAGGTAAAGAACTACGTTCAGCTGAGGTACTTGCAGGAGGCAAAGGG
Organism: Murina feae; assembly: GCA_004026665.1. Classification (NCBI taxonomy): domain Eukaryota; kingdom Metazoa; phylum Chordata; class Mammalia; order Chiroptera; family Vespertilionidae; genus Murina; species Murina feae. The sequence continues at coordinate 7,426 of PVJC01007875.1, forward strand.
CATACAGAATAGATGGTAGAAGAAAGTTACAAGCACCAGCTATAACCATATGACTAGTTACAGAAACAAGAATTGTAATTGTCATGAATATTCCTCCTTATTTTGTTAAAAACATGTTCATATGTGTGTGTGACCATGTTTATATACAAACAGCTACCCACAAATATACAGGCATGCGTTGCTTTATGGCAGTGTACTTTATTGTACTTCACAGATTTTTTTTACAAATTGAAGTCAAGACCCCTCCACCAGATAAAAGATTACCACTGTTGACTGCAAAACTCACTTTATTGTGGTGGAACAGAACCACAATATCTCTGAGGCATGACCGTAAATATAAATTTGTATGTATACATAGATCCTATCTAATAAAAGAGTAATATGCCAATTAGGCATCATTTCATCACAAAGATGGCCACCCCCATAGCCACAAGATGGCAGTGCCCATAGCCAAATCCTATCTAATAAAAGAGCAATATGCAAATTAGGCATCACTCAATCACAAAGATGGCCGCCCCCATAGCCACAAGATGGTGGAGCCCAGTCTGGCTCAGCCCTGCCACTGAAGTGGTCAGGCTTGTTAGCCAGGCAGGTGACGGGGAGGCAGGGGGGCCCAAGGGGTGGAACAGGCAATCAAAGGGGGCTGGGGGTGCCCTGCCCAGGCCAGAGGCCTTCACCAGAGGCCTCAGGCTTGGGCAAGGGTGGAGCCAGTGATCAGAGGGGTATGAGGGTGCCCTACCCAGGCATAAGTCCTGGGCGGGGACAAGGCTGGAGATCACGGGGTCCTGGGCTCTGCAGAGCCAGCAATTGGAGGGGAAGGAACAGAGCCTGCAATCGCAGGGATCTGGGCACAGGCAGAGCTGGCAATGCAGGGGTCTGGGGGTCCTCTGCCCAGGCCTGTAGCCTTGGTCACAGGTTGCAGTACGGAAAGAACAGAGCTGGCGATGGCAGGGGGCAGGATCAGAGCTGGTGATCGCAGAGGTCTGGGTTCTGTGAAGCCGGTGATTGGAGGGGATTGGGGATCTTCTGCCCAGGCCTGCATCCTCAGCCAGAGGTTACAGGCCTGGGCAGAGGTAGAGCCAGTGATCAGAGTGAACTACAGAGGAAACACCTTTTCTTACCGCTCATTGGCTAAGCTCCCTGTATGCCATTGGTAATATTCTTAGTAACTTGGGTAATAAGAATCCAAAAAGGTGATCTAGGGTTTTTCCACCACACTCCTGGAGGAAAAAAATGAAGGTCCACTGCTGGAGGGCTAAGAAATGTCAGATCCTGCCCTAGCTAGATTGGCTCAGTGCATAACACCTCAGCCTGCTGACTGCAGGGTCTGGGTTCATTTCCAAACAAAGGCATGTATCTAGGTTGCAGGCTCCTCCCTGGCCAGGGCCCAGCTCAGGGCGTATGCAGGAGGCAACCAATCAAAGTGTTCCTCTCACTTTGATGTTTCTCTCTGGTTTTCCCTTCTCTTCCATATTCTCTAAAAATCAATGGAAACATATCCTCAGGTGAGGATGAAAAAGAAAGAAAGAAAGAAATGTCATATCCTATGAAAGACACATCTTGAAAATGCCTAAAGAAAGTTTTCATTTCTTCATGGTGAAGGGACTGGAGTCCGTGTTGATGAAAACACCTTGGTGGCTGCCGTGAGTGGCAGTGGCTGCAGCAGCAGGGTGATGGGGCTAGTGGCTTCCCCAGATTAGTCTGGTCACCTCCCACAAAGGGAGGCCAGACTAGGGCTTAGGCTGGCTCCCTAAGGGGAGAAGGAGCGGGCCTAAGCCATCAGTAGGACAGCCCCTGAGGGCTCCTAATATGTGAGAGCGGGCAGGTTGGGCTGAGGACCCTCCCCTCTAGTGCACAAATTTCATGCACCGGGCCCCTAGTATATATACAAATATAAACACATAAATATTTATATCAGATGTTAACATTGTCTTTCCTCTCTCATTCCCTTATCAATAAGGTGGAGCTTCCACAAAAATTAAAAATAGAGCATAGCTGGTATTGCTCAATAGCTTGAGTGTCAATCTATGAGCCAAGAGGTCAGGGTTCAATTCCAGGTCAGGGCACATGCCTAAGTTGTGGGGTAAATCCCCAGCAGGGGGCGTGCAGGAGGCAGCTCATCAATGATTCTCTCTCATCATTGATATTTCTCTCTCTCTGAAATGGATGAAAATATATATATTTTTTAAATTAAAAACAGAACTACTATATGACCTAGCAATTCCACTTACAGGCATTTGACTGAAGAAATTTAAAAAAATATATTTTGAAAAGATATATGCACCTATGTTCACTGCAGCATTATTTACAACTAGTGACCCGGTGTGTGAAATCACGCGGCCCCGCCCACCTGCCCACTGCCCCACCTCGACACCCTAACCTTTCCACCCAGAGCTTGAGAGCGCCTGGCCCTGTCCCTGACCCCTCCTGGCTTCTCTGGCCACTTCAAGCCCCACCCTTGGTCCCAGGAGTCACCTCAGGCTGGTCCTACCTCCTCCAGGCGCCTCCCCTCTTCCACCCCATCTCCAGAGCAACACAGCAGCTCCACCCCATCATGGCCCTGGAGGAGAGTGTGGAAGCCTCCTGGTTGCTGTGGAGTTTCGAGCGCCGCTTCCTGGTGGTGCATGTGCTGCGCTCCTTCCCCTGGCAGGTAGGCAGCAGGCGCACTGAGAGCGAGTGGTGGGTGGCGAAGGTCCAGTGAGGGGGACACTATGGGCTCTCACCCCTGCCCTCCCCGCCACGGGATGGCCCCGCCTCCTCCGGGCACTTCCCTGCTTCCACCCCATTGCTGGAGGTATGAAGGCATCACAACTATTAGCATATTAGCTTTTTATTATATAGGAGGATCATCAAGATATTGAAGCAACCTAAGTGCCCATCCATAGATGAAGTGACAAAGTGGTACTTACACACAATGTAATATTATGCAGCCAAAAAAATTTGAAATCTTGCCATTTTTGACAATAGGGATGTACCTAAGGTGACATGCTAAGTAAGGGAAATAAGTCATAAAACTCAAATACCACATGATGTCACTCATGTGAAATCCACAAACAAAAGTAATAAAACAAAATGGAAACAAATCATAGATACGGGGAAAAATTGGTGGTCGCCAGATGGAAGGGTTTTGGAGAGGTGAGTGAAAGAGGTAAAAGGAATTAAGTAGTACAAATTGCCAGTTACACAAATAGTCATGGAAATGTAAAGTGTAGCATAGGGAATATAGTCAACAATATTGTAATAACTACGTATGGTTCCAGATGGGTACTAATTGAGGTGATTGCTTTGTAAGGTATATAAATGTCTACTCACTATGATATACAGCTAAAAGTAATATAATATTGTATGTCAACTATAACTTAAAAATTAAAACAAAATTATTTTTAAAAATTCAATAATTCAGAAATAGTCCCTACAGTTTGATATCCAAAAAAGTCTAATGTATATTATAATACGTATTTAAATGGAGCCATTTTAAAGCTTCTTTTTATTATCATATCACTCTTAAACTCTTTGAATGCTAAAAAGCACATATGAGGTCTATGACTGTAACATTTAGCATGCTTCTAGAAGGTCCTGTCACATCATTAAATCACATCTAAAAGTTTTATAAGACTACAAGTTATTTACATCAGCCTTCAACAAATCTTTCCAGGAAAGGACAAGCTGTGACCCAATAAACTATCTGTGATGTAAGAGATAGGCACCGTCTCATATAAGAATTTCAAATAACACTTTTAAAAAATGAACCAAGGAAAAGATATTCCTGTGCTCTCTATTAGCCAGGTTTTAGATTCTTAAGTGGTTTCTTGCTTCATATTTCATTCCCTTTGATTCAACAAGGAACCAACATGTGCTGGGAACTGTCCTCACTTCAGATGACCTAGGTAGCATGTTAATACTCAAAGTACGGAGACAAGTTTACAGCTCATTTTTTAGAAAACATGCAAAGCGTTTTACATTGGAAATGGCTTCCCAAGATTCTATTGTTCTTCCCTATTTCTCAAACACTCTTTATGGTCTATACATGAATGGAGCTCAACTGTATTGCCAATTCTCAGAATAAATACTATATCCTCAGAGAGGCCTTACATCGACCCCAAACTAGTGTTTATTCCTCCCCTCAGCCTCTATCCCAACTCGTTATATTTTCATCGTATTTGCAACTGCATGAATACACAGTCAGATAACGGAAAGGGTTCTCAACATTTTCCAAGATACACTGATACACGGCTTTGGTCAGAGTACAGTGTGTGGTGGAGCAGGAGAAAGCAAGCACATCCAGAAGCAGTGTCCCGGCCCTTTTCTCAGTTGCTCTGCACACTCGGGGACCCTACCTTGATCCCTTCAGATTACAAATCACCATGATCCATGCAAGATACTTCCATTCAAGGTTCAAATTCGTCCTTCTTTTTATTGGTCACATTGCTGCAGTCAAATGGTTAAGCCAGGTGTCCACTATTGATCATAATTTTAATACACAATGTAAATGAGATGTTACAGCATACTGCCAGGGGAGTTATGCTGTAACAGGGGGGAACTTTATACAGCACATCATAAATCACTATTTAGTATGCTGCACCCCTGTCTTGGCCAAGTGTCAGTGCCAGACTTCTGGAGATGTGCATAAAGCTACCACACACCAGTTGCAAATAACCATCTTTACATAATATCAGTTTTAATAATTTTATGTTACTACATGTACATCTCTGTATAAAGTTTCTTACTTACTATCCATTATTTGTAGGGCCTGGGTCCAGAAAAAAAAAATAAAGGCTCCACGCCAATGATCTGCCTCATTCTTTTCATACCTGCAAGGATTCTGGTACCATAGGAACCACCAGGGCAGGTCTATGGCCTATGAGCATCCTGAGGTCTAGAAATGTGGACAGCACTGGGTTGTTTGGTGAATATTTGGAGTATTGGTCTAAGAAAGAGGCTCCAATAGGCCTTGAAGCAGGGTTTGAGGTTATCTAAGCAGGGAATAGTGGGGTCCCAGGTAGATAAGATATAATCTATGTATTAGGTGTGTGGCTTCATACACGTGGCCCTATATTATCCTCACCCTCCTAGAAGGAACAAAGCTAATGGGAGGGGGGCTGAGTGTGGCCCTCTAAAATACAGGGATTAAAGTAAGGGCTCTAGGTCTCCTACCAGTACTGTCTTTCTCTTGTATTCTAGCATTTAGAAGCTTCCATAACAACAGTAACTATGATGGTTTTCTATACAATCATGAACACAGTGTCCAGGAGGTCAGATAGTGAGCACCCAATGAATGTTGGATGGACGGATGAATGGATAGATGGTAAAAGAATGACAGAAGCAAAATAACCTCTGAGCATATAAATCTACATCAATTCTGCCATTTTTAAATGTGATACTGGAGTACAAAAGATAGTTAGGAATAGGAATAGGAAGCCTATAGATTAGCATGTAAACTCAGTGTAGACAAGAAAACCGCTATTATTAATAGAAATATTTATGTTCAAAGACTAAAATATGAATTCAAATCAGCTGCATGACTTGAGAAGTTAGTTGTATAATTCATCTGTCAGTGACAAACATAATGAATTAATGATATAACTTGAATATTAGAGATACAACCGAGAATTCTACTGCATATTTTATTTAAAATTTGATGCGCCATGCCAATAAATCTTTAAAATATATCCCTAAATCAAACTGTAAATAAAAAGTGTAACAAGCAGCAGTCTGTAGGAGTGAGGAGGGAAGGTGATTAAATCACCATAGGCTTTCAACTTGCCGGGAAAAGAGAGGAAGCTGGAAATGAGAAGGACGAAGAAAGACTAGCAAGAGAGGAAGCGGGAGGGGAAATTCATCATAGTCTTGCATCAATGTTTACTGTGCTTGGCCACTCCGCACTTTGCATTATGCCAGGTACTCAGACGCCATTCTACCAACACGGGTGCTGCTGAATCATCAGGAACTGGAAGTGGGCCAGAAAGCAGAGAACCAGGTTGTCTAAAACAGTTCCTTTGACTATTTATAATCAGCAGAAAAAAAGCAAACACTTCTGGACGAGATGCTATGGCAAAGCAACAAGCTGGTTGAAGCAATGATTCAGATATTTCACATTTTAAAAGAACCTAGAAAATATCATCTCTCTATGTGTTGTCCATTCCCATCTCCCTTCCATATCTTATTCTCCTTGGGATACACTCACTACCTCTAAAACTACCGCTTTTGGAGAACGAAATTTCAACATTACCAAATTAAGATCAGTGCTTTCTCTACTCACATCTTCTTCCGTGGCCGCTTATCCTCATCAATCACAATCTCATTTTGTGTTGTCTTAGTCCAACCTCCCTTCTGCTATTCCTCAGATACTTTACATTCACCTGCAGGAGAGAGGAAAGAAGAATCCCTGAAGGCATTCAAGAGATCTTTTTTTTTTTTTTTTTTTTTTCAGGAACTGAGTACACATATTTCATTCTATTTTTAAATTGCTCGCAAATGCCACAAGTCTGATACAATATCTTCGGTGAAATATAATAGAGGATTTTCTGTTGTTGTTCTTTCACTTTTCATTTTCTTTTTTTTTTTTTTCCCCATCTTGGCTTCCTTGATTACTTCCAAGACTAAAGAAATAGAAGTAGAGTTTGTCTTCATAAAATGTTTCCTCATTATTTTTTTGGTTATTTAAACTCATCTATTAATAAATAATCTTTTGAAAATACAGACTGAGGTTTTAAAACAATCAAGATTGGTTTCCAATTTAGAACTATATAATTTTTCTTAAAAATATGTATTACCACTTCTAAGCCTAAGTAGAATCAAGAAGTCTAATAAACATACTCTGTAGCTGCCACCATGCTATTGCTTAAAGTCTTCCTTTGTATGCAAGGCCTCAAACCACATACTCTTTGTCGCCCCAATTCCACTAGCCCAACAGCCCATTTCCTCCTTCTACTATTTTTTACCACACTTACTGCCCACCTCATCATTTGTCTGCTGAACATAGATTCCCAAATCACTTCCCTTCTACTCTTGCACTATGCTTTTGTTCTCAGTTGTGTATTATTTCTCTTACTGTATCATAAGTATTGTTTTATTATACAAATCAGAAGCTACATTTTTGCTAGGAACCTTACATCCTATTTCTTAATCCTGCATAACACAGCAAAGATCTGTGAACACAAGGAGCAAAGCAGAAATTTAAAATTTTGACCTGTCTTTGAATTAACACACTTGTAGAACGCTTTATACATAGACTAGTTTATTCAGTCAGTATAACAACCCTTTAACTTATCAATCACATACAGGAAACAATTAAAGAAAAAAAAAAAAAGGAATCCTAGAAAGGCTATGTTGCAGTCAGTGAAAGGACTTAGAAGCAAATCGAAGCCAGCACACCCCAAGGACAGCGACCTTTCTACCCTACTTGGGAAAACACAAGAGCTACCTGGTTCTTATATTGGGGTTAAATGTAGAAGTAACACCACCACCGCAAAGTGCAGCCAATAACGCACAGGTGTGCACCCTGTGATCAGATGAAAATAGCATCGCCAGGGAAGGGCAGCAGCTGTGCTTCTATTATGCTCTCATTTTGCAAGTTACACCTGCATCTGTGCTATCTTTAAGGCGGTTTTGTTAACAGGTTTGGGGACACACGGGTAATGCATAAAAGTCATCAAATACAAAAATGCAAATAAGAGAACAGCCACATGGGGGTGGGGCAGAATGGAATGGTGTCATGATGGTCCACGGTATACAAGCCCCACAGATGTTTATTTATCTTGTGTGCAGCTCTTCTAATAGCTAAGAGGATGAATGTGCTTATGATATTAAAGGCCACAAGGCATACCTGAAGATGGGAAAGTACAGCAGCCACATAAAAACTGCATGATGAATAAAATTGAAGGCTAGGTTTTTAGTGATGTGTGTTTAGGACTGAATGGTCATCACTGCTTTCTCCCTGTGTGGCAGAGGCTGGTGCTACCTTTGTCATTTAATAGTAATAAAACGGTTATGCCTCAGGTGATCAACAACACTAATGACACGCATAGAAAGGCGTCGGGACCATCTGATGGCCGGCTGTTCATTTCTACTATAAAATAAAGTTCTATTTTTTAAGAGTAGCATCCTGATTCAAAGGCATCCTGATTCTGTGTACATGTTGATGTCTTTCTTTTATGCAAAAGTGATTGGAGTCAAGTCAAGCAAGTAAACACTAAAAGCAATCTGCTGTTTCTTCTGCCTTGATTGATAAAAAGCTATTTTGCTAAGACTAAAGTTATTTTTCCCTAATCCACCCTTGTGTGTCTGAATTCAAGAAATGCATTAATTTGATGAATGTTAAAATACTGGAGCTTCAGCTCTCCCTTGGAAAACACTTCCCATATGAATCCACAGAAAGTTCTCTTTAAAATGCCTTTGATTAACGATAATACATAATGATGAATGGGTGTTACGTTTTTGCTAAATGTTCCATTAACTTTGTATTGCTATTAAGTTAATGTCAGCAATCATGTTAAGGTTCTGCCTGATTATCCATCAAAATGGTATATACCACTTCTACACTATTAAGTCCACAGAATCATTCTTTATTAGGTTCGTTCTCTATTATATCATTTTCTATTCCATATTTGGCTTTTATATGATAAGTGATTTCTCTAATTTCTCTACCTATTTATTCTATTTACCACCCAGTACGTTCAATTACTTTTTTTATTCTGTAATTCTCAGTGGTCCGATTGATTTTTAGCTTTATGTCTCTATACTCTAGTTCTAATTCTATCCTTGATATCTTGTAAAGGCACTTTAAAATCAGGGGTTAAATGATTTAGTGGAACAAAGTTATTAACTAGCTCAATTTTAAGCTATGACTTTAAAAGTAATGTATGCATAATGCACAAAATTAAATACAGAGCAACAAAGAAGAAAAGTGCCACATACACCAATGATAACTGGCAACATTTGCATATATAGTATGTCTACTATATATATTTACAGCCTTTAACTTACATCAATATACCTTTACATCTATATACCACACATGTATTATACTGTTATTTTCTTTTATACCGAGAAATTCATTATATATCACAGACTGTCAAATTACAGTGGGAAGGCTGGGAATGTTGAGGGGGTCAATCAAAGGACTTATATGTAAGCATAACCAATGGACACTGAGGGGCTGGGGTAAGGGCATGTGCTGGGGGATAGGGGAGGCTGGGGGAAGGTCAATGGGGGAAAAAAGGAGACACATGTACTACTATTTGTAATACTTTAAACAAGAAAAAAAACATTACACATACTATGTTGTAGTGTTATTTGTTATTTATGTCCAACATTTCCTCATTCCAATAAGCATTCATCCATAACATCATACATGCCATCATCTCATTGGCTTCTTTATTATTCCTCCCACATACCAAGCACATTCTAGTTTCAGACTTCTGAATTTGCCACCTCTTCAACCTGGCATACTATTTCCCACAAGTTATCATCTCATCATCTCTTGCCTCATTGAGATCTCTCTCCAATGTTACCCTTCAAAAAGGCCTTCCTGGGAAGCTCATCCAAATAGTAAATGCTTTCCATTCTTGCTGCATCCATCACCGTGACCTCATATACCACTTGACATCTGTACTGTTTCTATTATCTAATCTAATAAAAGAGTAATATGCAAATTGACCCTCACTCCCTTACACCCACCAGCCACGCCCACCAGTCACGCCCACCAACCAATTAGGAACAGATATGCAAATTAACCCAACTAAGATGGCAGCAGCCACAGAGCTGGAGTTGCCCCCGGCAATGGAGAAAGCCAGGGCCCTATGGGCCCTGAGCTCTACTCAAGGCTACAAAGTTTCAATTATAGAAGATAAACAAACCCCAGATACCTGCAGGGCTAGGACCTTGGGTTGCCAGGGACAATCCAGGTTTCAAGCAGGGGACCAAGGCAACAATGTTTCAATTATAGAAGTTAAATAAATCCCAGATACTGCTTCCAGCAAGGCACCCCAGTAGGGACCTGAACCCTGAAGGGGCTGTGGGCAGCCTGAAATGGCCCTCTGCCCCTCATCCAGGCTGGCCAGGCACCCCAGTAGAGACCCAAATCCTGAAGGGACTGTGGGAAGCTTGAAACAGCCCTCTGCCCTCACCCAGGCTGGCCAGGCACGCCAGCAGGTGGACATCCCGCAAGGGGTCCCAGACTGTGAGAGGGCATAGGCCAGGCTGTGGGACCCCCCTCAGTGGATAAATTTTTGTGCACTGGGTCTCTAATATATATCACACAATATAGTTTTATTGGTTTGTTCCCTATCTTCCCCACTAGAATACTATAAGATACATGAAGGCATAGGCTATATATGTCTTTCTTTAGTACTCTTTTCACACAGCCACATCCACATACAAACATGTTTATAACAAAATAAGGAGGAATAGTCATGACCATGACAGTTCACGTTGCTGTAACTAGTCACGTGGTTGTAGCTGGTGATTGTAACTTTCTTCCACCATCTATTCTGTATACTATTTGCCTCCTGCAAGCATCTCAGCTGAATGTAGTTCCTTCCATGATAGAATGACCCAAACCTTCATTCTTAATGGAGTTGGCTTATTAATTTTCCTGCCTGAATTGTGTTGTTGCAGTTTTTCATTGACCTTTATCAAAGGACAAAGTAATACTAAGAGAAGTCCTACTATATCTTTTATATTCCAGACATGTTCTTCCTTGTGTAAAATATTTGTATTTGCCTCGCTCAGAGCTCACCCTATCTCTTCCCATTTTCTACTGAAAAACAGATATGTCAATATGTAAGCCTCATAACTGGATGAGCCTCCAATTCTCTCTGTGCTGCATTCAATTCTCAACAATCTGATGAAAAACAGCAATGAGTTAAAATTAACAAACTGATTTATTTTCTCTACCTTAATGCCTTCGTTGTGCTTTTAACCCACTTTCCTGTTTATTGGGCTGATTCAGGCACCAAGATCAAGAACGAATGCTCATTTGTCATGGATCCAAAGGCATTGCTGTGACAAATCTCCACAAGTACCCCCTTGGTTACTGGCAGAAACAGTTTCTTAACAAAACCAGTCAAGTGCTGTGAAAACAAGACTACACTCAAGCATCTTAATAATGTCAGTGCCTTGTTTCCTGCAAATGTGCTTGAAGATCTCAATTCATCACAGGAGATGGGAATTTGTGCTACAAACTTGACTCCTCCCTTGGGAAATGAAAGCAGACTCAGTGATGAAGACAGAGAATAAATCTAGAGATAGCGTCTATTAAACATGAGAATCTTCCTGAAGAGAAACTTTCCGAAGGAAGGAAATAAGACTAATAAACTTAAGGAATGAAAGTGATGTAAAAATGTTTACTTTTTTCCTGGATGGGTAGCTCAGTTGGTTAGGGCATTGTCCTGTTATGCTAAGGTTGCAGGTTCAATCCTCTGTCAGGGCACATACAAGAAACAACCAATGAAGGCATGAATAAATAGAACAACAAATCTTTCTCTCTCTCTCTCTCTCTCTCTCTCTCTCTCTCTCTCTCTCTCTCTCTCTCCCCCTCTCTTTCTCTGACTTTCTCTCTTGCTCACCCTCTCACTCTCCCTTCCTCTACTCTCTAAATATCAATCAATAAATGAAACAATGTTTATTTTTACCTAAAATATCATCTTTAAAAAATTGTATTATGGAATACTGATAAGAAATAACAGCAAGACTATTGATTAAGAACATTGTGGGGGGTTGGGGAGGGAGCTTTAAAAGGTTTTTTTTTTTTTTTTCGGTAAAACATCCAATAATAAATGACATTATATGTAAATGCTAATTAATATACCTAAAAAATGTGTGTGTGTGTGTTGTTAGTTGTAGATATGGATGTTTTTATTAAGTATTTTTATTTCTTCATTTACTTTTTTTGTAGTTAGTTGTGCTTAAAAAAGAATTTTAGTTTCTTTGCAGCTTGGCAAATTAAGATTCAGGAATACCTGAGCATGTTTGTTATACTGATTCGATAGGTCCTCCTAAAGCCTGTGTTTGTATGAGTTTTTTCAGAGAAGCCAAAAGTTAGACACAGCAAACCGAATGTTGTAAAGGAAAAAAAAAAACACACACAAACACAAACAAAAAGAGAAGGAGGTAGGGGAACAATTCTATATATATAGTTTGTCTCTATTAGTCATATTTCTTTCCTTTTCTCTTCTTTCAGTCCAGCAATCACAGGACCTGTAAGCATGCAAATAAAAATAACCCTGAAAGGATCTAGACACCTAACACTATATAAAACAAATATTATTGCTTTGCAACACATCTAACAGATCATAGAACGGAGGGAGAAATATGTCCTTCCCCACCTTGCACCAGCCCACTAGAGCTATGATGCACTGAAGACCTCTGGGCCCTGGCAGAGAACAAGCTTCATTCCAAAACAAGATCAGGTGTTAGCGAGTGCATGTGGAATACGCACTGGAGGTTATACACACATTCACAGATATGTACACTAACTAGAGCTTAGAGGCCAACTCGGCTAAAGGTCAAACTCGTAACGCATCTACAGTATCTTCCGTATCTCGAAAATGATCATATTTACTTGTATGTGTTAGAGTTTTGCTTCCACATCACTTTGGATTGCTAAAATATTTGGTTGGCTCTGGGATCTGCAAAAAATAGGAAGAACACCACCAGTGGACTGCATCGAGTCCATTTTATTTGAGAAGTGAGAACTAGAAATTAATGGAACTATTTCTATGAAATATAAATGTATGGGTATTGCCAGAGATCTTTAAGAAATGGGAGGAAGCACGACAGAGGCTAGATCTTGGCAAGCCTCTGGTCACCTAAGACATCAGGAATTCTCATCGGTGTCCCAACAACTCCAAGCTTCTAACTTCAGAAGCTGGCACCCCCATGAAGGCGTTGAACCAGGGGGAGCAAACTTTGTCTATAAAAGATTACATAATAAGCGTTTTAGTCTGTACGGGCCATATGGTTTCGGTCACCACCCCTGTGCAATTGTAGAATAAAAGCAGCCACTGCCTTGTCATGATAAGATTTTATTTACAGAATCAGCAGTCCATATTTGCTAACTCCTGAGCTGACCCCACATCAGGCAAAGGCTCTGGGAGAAGCCCTTTGTTAACGAGGTGAGAGCTTAGATAAGCAACCTTGTGCATGGGCTGCCAAGGCACCTGGTGCCTCGCTCCTTGAGCCTAAGGAAAGCGAGGTGGCTGCTGTTTCAAGTTCCTGGGAATGGAGAGTACTGGAAACGGACAACAGGTAGGCAAACGTAAAGCACAAGTTTTCCTTTTTTTATAACCTGCACTGAGATGATTTACAGGATACTAACATAGTGAGTGATGTTAAGTTTTAAATGTTTCTCCTATATTATTTTAAAGTGATAAACTACATTTATTGATATTCAAATTTTAAACCAACTTCGCTTCTCAGGCCTTTTATTGGTCATGTTGTAATACCCTGTTTAATATTGCTGTACTCAATACTCTAATAGTTTGTGAAAAAATGTTGTCTTTATTTTCACAAAGGATATTAATCTGTAATTACTTTTTCTTGTTTTGATAGCAGAGTAATACTGGCCTCAGAACAATTTGGGAAATTGTCCCTCTTTTTCCGCTTCTTGAACATATTTGCGCAACTATTTATTGCTTAAATGTTTGAGAAATTCACCGCTGAAGTTTTCTGGATATGGAATTCTCATTGTATGAACATGTTTTATTACTAATCCAATTACTTTAATAGTTATAGGAAAACTAATTTTTTTCATTTCTTCTAAGTGAGCCTTGGTAGTTTTTGTCATTCAAGAATTTTATCAATTTTGCCCTGACCAGTGTGGCTAAGAAATGAGTGTGTCAGCCAGTGTTTCAGGTTTGATTCCTGGTCAAGGGCATGTACCTGGATTGTAGGTCTGATCCCTGATCTCAGTTGGGGCTCCTGTGGGAGGCAACCAAACCATGTGTCTCTCTCACATTGATGTTTCTCATTCTTTTTCTCTCCTTTCCCCGCCCTTTCCTTCTACTCTATCTAAAAATCAATGGAAAAAATATCCTCAGGGTGAGGATTAATAACAAGAAAAAGAAATTTTTCCATTTTAATTAGTTGTCAAATTTATTTGCATAAAGTTGTTCTTAGCCCTTTGCATGTGTGTGAGACAACAGAACAGGGAGGGAGAGACAGAAATAGATGGATGGATAGATAGATAGATAGATAGATAGATAGATAGATAGATAGATAGATGGATAGATAATAAATAGAGATTTAAAAATTGTCTTTAACTTAGATAAAAAATAAATCAAATAAATCGTGGTATCTTTTGAGGCACTATTCAGTAGTTCTACATGCAAGGGTCAGAAATAACATATTTTACCTTGACCTAGGCATTCTCTTTTATTAACTACCTAAGAGAAATATACACTGAGTGGCCAGATTATTATGACTGGCCAGATTATTATGACCACCCTATCAGTACTTTGTTGGGCCACCTCTTGCCTTCATTACTGAGGCAATTCTTCTTGGCATGGACTCCAAGAAATGTTGAAAGGTGATGTGAGGAATCTGACACCATGCCTGATGAATAGCACTGTCTAGTTCTGTGAGATCTGATGGTTGTGGAACCAGCTGCCTGATGGCTCTTTTAACTTCGTCCCACAAATGCTCAATTGGATTGAGATCTGGTGATTCTGGGGGACCACCTAAGCAAGGTGAAGTCTCCCTCATGTTCTTGAAAGCACTCCTGCACAATACAAGCACCATGGCAGGGCACGTTGTCTTGTTGGCAGAAGCCATCTCCATTGGGATAGACCATCAACATGACAGGATGAACTTGATCAGCAACGATACTTAGGTATGTTGTGCTATTCAAACATTTATAATGATCTGTCCCTGTAGCAACTTCAGCCGGAAATTATAGCTAATTTGCCTACAAATGTCAGGTGGTCATAATAAACTGGCCACTCAGTGTATATACAACAAAGAGCAAATGGAAAATAAGTTGCCAACTTATTTTTAGCTGAATATTGGTAACTCCAATTGCAGAACCCCACAGAAGCTGTGATTTTATGTTCTAACACTAAGTGGGTGTTTACCTTCTCCACAACCAAAATTTAATCTTATCACAAGATAAGCACTGAGCCTAAAGATATGCCTTGAACTGTGATGCATTCAACAGAAGTGAGAACTAAATGGCAGTGCTGCAAAGATTCAGCCAGTCCTTTGTTAATTTGACATATTGGAGATAGAAAGCAAGAGAGTGAACAAAATAGCCCTATGGGCTTGCTCAGAGATAAGACCTGAGTTCTTACAGAAATAATCTGATGTGGTGTTAAAAGATTCTTTTATACACTGCTTTGAATCCCCTTTGCTCCCCCTCTTACTCCCACCACTGCCTCAGGAATAGCTCCAGAGTGTTGATCAATTTTGCAAAAGTGCAAATTGTCAGTACCTTTGCCTCAGGTTCAGATCACGTAACACTCATATCTAGTTCAAGGCCTTATTTCCTCACACGGGCTTAGGAGAACACCTGACTAAACTGCTCTGAGTTCATGTCACATGTGTGGAAGTTAACACCCCTATGGCTACCTTGACCAACGGAAAACATGAACCTTTGGATAAATGCTGTTTATCCCTTTTTATCCCAGGGAAGCACTTCTGAGGTAGTTTCCTATTCCCTCAGAAAGATACACTGGACTAAGGGATAGGCCACAGTGTTGGCCAACTCAATAATGTGCTATTGTATTATTTTGCTTTTCATTCCCTGCTTCCCTTCTCCCAATACCTCACTACTGATCTCTGGAAACATATTTTCACATAAAATACTTATACATTATTATTTTCCCAAGTTCTGCTTGGAAGGGAATCTAAGTAGGAAGATGATGAAAACACCACTGCAGATTGCTCTTTAATGTACTGTCCTCACATTAACCCAAACCCAAACCATGTGGCATATAACCTCATTGGGTTAGCATTCCCCAGCTCCACTCCCTCCCCTCGCCCTCAGCTATGGACAGAGCATATTCTATTCTCAAGCGAGTTGTTTGCAAACATCAAGTTCAACTCCTTCTTTTCCAGAATGGCTTCCTAGGGTTTAAAAGACCACAAGGTTACCGGAGGCTTGAGGCAGGAATAGGACTGAAGAGATTCAAGACCTACTTCTAAGGAAGAATGAACAGATTAGTAAGCAAGTAGAGGTGGGTGGGGAAGGAAACTGAAATGTCATGATAGCTAGGTTTTTAGTATGGGCCTCTGTTTATCTTTTATAAGGGAAAGGAGGAGGATTTCTTGTCAGGTTCCATACTCTAATGCCTAGCACACAACGGTTTTGTACACTTTTTGCAGATCTTCTTTCTCATTTATGATCTCTGAGTCTACTCACTCTGGACCCTGAGTGTTTTGTAATTATAGTTGATAAACACACAGATTCGGGTGAAAATCCTGATTCTAACACAGTTTCTCTTGTTTGACCTTGACCAAGATGCTTAATTTCTT
The DNA here is from genome assembly GCA_004026665.1 of Murina feae. Lineage (NCBI taxonomy): Eukaryota > Metazoa > Chordata > Mammalia > Chiroptera > Vespertilionidae > Murina > Murina feae. The sequence continues at coordinate 23,896 of PVJC01007875.1, forward strand.
TGTGGCTCAATTTTCTCATCTGTAAAGCATAAGAATTATATCTGAGCCATACATTTGCTGTGAGGAATAAAAATCTCACATAGAAAATACTTGAACCAGTGCCTGGCCCACCATAAACACTCAGTGTTAACTATTAGCACCTAGATTTCAATAAACAAACAAAAAATTATTCCTTTACTAGTCCCAATCCTACAAAATCCAGCCTAATACCATTTGCCCTGTCTGACTAGAGGGTTAAAATAGATGAATTGAAGGAAACATAATTATTTCTATTCTGATGATCTTGAATTTAATTAACAATTTATGTTTAATATACAAAAGTTTGTAGCTTTGGGAATGTTAAAGGTCACTTTCCAGCATGAATTTTTCATAACAGAATGCACTGATTACCACCTAGGCAATAACCTGGGACTAGGGCTGCCCCATTGCCCGCTGTAGGGGCAGCACTAAAAGGACCACACAGTGAGTCATGCTGTGCTGTGCTTAAGTGTGTGCGGCTGAACAAGGCCTGGTGTTGGACTCATAAGAAGATGAGGACATGTCACCGTCTCATTTATACACGCGTGACACTTTCTATCCAAACAATGTCAGCGTGAACAGCACTCCTTGTTTCCTTTGCTTAGCATGATGTATGTGCATAATAAGCTAAGTAGTTCCCGTTTTCTTCAAAAACCCCCAGTTCATTGGAATGGTAACCACTGTTACTTTAAGTGAAAAATAAATCAATTGGAAGATATTTTTTCTGTATTGAAAGCTTGAGTTATTCATTTTATGTTGGGGTCTTCAGAATCTTTTCTTAGTGTAACTTTTAGAGTGTGAATTCGTAAATGAATATTGAGATACGAAACTATGAAATTGAAAATATTAACAAATCAGTGTGAGCAGGAAGTATGTGCCAATTGACAATGCAAGTGCTGCAAATAAATGAGCTTATTGTTGTTTTTCATCTTCTTTTTAGATTGCTTCATAACTAATATGTAAATGTGCTGCAAATCCTTTAAAAGATATTTTGTGGGGAGAAGGTATTGCAATGTGGAGAATAGGGTAGAACTTATCCCTTGGCAGTATGAATTTCATACAGCTCAGGGACCATCCTGTCACCATTTGCACCAATTTTGCTCCCTCAGACAGGCGTTTTTTTTTCTGTCTGAATTTGCTAGAAGGTATGTCTGCACAAGAGAAAAAAAAGAAAGGAAGCCATAATAAGGAAGAAGATATGTATAATACACATTGCCTTCTCAGGAGAATAGATACCAATAATTGAATTTCCATTACTCCCTGACAGTGCATTGGGTGAAGGGACGCAAGATTTGAGGAGCAGAGGTGAGGCAGTCTACAGATAACTTCTATACATTATAGATTTACATAAACAAAGAGAGATGTAGAAATATGAAAGCAGACCCAGGGAAATGCAGACACGCCAGGCTTCGGGAAGAGCAGTGTGTCCTGGGGATATCTTAAAGACTGTGTGTGATGTGAGACGTAAGCTATCGTCTTTGCCTCCCTCCCAAAACGGTGTAAAATACAAAACGATCACTTGTGCTTTGTAGATTGGCTCTGCAACAACACACTTGTCCTTTCTGAAGATCAATGTGAAAGTAAAAAAAAAGAAAAAAAAAATTGAAAAACAAAAACAGGCTGCCAGAAGAGCCAGCCACAGAGAGGTCCCAGAAAGAAAAGACAAAGAGAACCCGCATGAGGGAGAATGGGCGTGTCGAACAGAGCTGGGTCCCCTATTGGGTCTCAGAACACTCGCATATTTTCTAAAATGGGCTTTCCTTCCACAACGTGAGATTTCATTTTTAAAATGCAGATATTAGCAAGTGCTTAAGCAGCGAGCACAACGGATAAGAAACGGAACACTTACTGTAGCTCAATAGATGGGAAATGCCAGGGGACTGGAAGCGCGTGTGAAGAGTGAGTGGGTGCACAGCTGGTGTGTTCCAATGGCTGGCCCTGTCCCTGCGCTCGCTGTGGGCAGCTAAAGACACGGGTCTGCGGGGACACTTAGGGAAAGTGCGAGGCTGGCAATTCCTCTTTTAGTCGCAAACCAAAGGCGTTTTGTGTGTGTTTGGCCTAGTTCCACTGGGTACAAATAAAGGTCAACTTGTTAAGTCGATTTATTCCAACACTTAAAAGATTTTAAATAGGCCGGCCACCGGGCCCAGCGGAGCCATTCTAATCGCTGCTGAAATGCTGACTGGGAAGGTCAAAAGGAGACCCTGCAGATGGACATGCGTCGCAGGGGTAACCTCGCCCGCGGGCTGCGGCGCTGCAGATCCCAGGGTGGCTGCAGGGCTGGGGTCGGCTGCAATCTGCTGCCAGCCGGGTCCTGTGCAGCCCACTGGGATGGACTGGGGAGAAGGACGAGCAGAGCAAGGCTGTGGACCAGATGGCACTCAACCTGCCTCCTCGGGTGAGAGAAAACGCTGCCAAAACCAGGTGTTTCCCTTCTTTAAAATGACTGGCATTTCTCTGCCCCTGTCCTTTGCAAACGCTCTGACGTGAGGACGGCTGTCTAGGAATTCCCTAAGGAAAAGAGATTTTTCTTTTAAATATAAGAGATTTGGGACCACCCCTAAGCACACTGCACACTCAGAGTCCTTTTATCAGGCCCTTTCCGGGCACAGCAGGGAGCCTGAGAGGAAATTGCAACAATTCTCCTTATCAGTTCTAATAGGACAAGAGGTGGAAATAATTAGATTCTGTCCTTGGTGAAGGCCCTGTTAGCAGCCTGAGAATGCTCAGATGATCAGTATCAATAATCCTGCATACATGTTCAGCATATCTTTGTTCTCTTAAAAACCTGGGGGGGTGGGGGGTGGGGGTGGGGAGGCCATAACCGGTTTGGCTCAATGGATAGAGCATTGGCCTGCGGACTGAAAGGTCCCAGGTTTGATTCTGGTCAAGGGCATGTGCCTGGGTTGCGGGCACCTTCCCAGTGTGAGGTGTGCAGGAGACAGCTGGTCCATGTTTCCCTCTCATCAATGTTTCTAACTCTCTATCCCTCTGCCTTCCTCTCTTTAAAAATTCAATAAAATATATTTTTAAAAAAACCTGGGGGGTGGGGTGTGGGGAGTGAGGGGAGGGAGTGTCTCCCAGTGGGAAAAAGGACACAGATCTGCACCCTGCTGTTCATGACGCACAAGGAAAAGATGACAAGGGAACAAAAGGGCATTGATGGAGACTATTTCACAGGTGACAGGTGGGGAGCACAGGGTGATGCCACATCCATTTTAAAGCCCCTGGGCCTTGGCCCATGGGAAGAGGAAGTACAGACCTCACGATTCAAAACCCAGAACATCTGCCTGAGTCACATTGTACTAGGACAGTGGGGGGAACACTTTTCCAAAGATGTCCTACTCCCTCATCTCAGAGAAGGCTAGCCTCTCCCCCTCCCGTCCATTCCACGCCTCTGGCTGGGTGATCTGATGCCCAGTCACGTCTCCTTAAGCAGACACAAGCATGAATATCCTAACATGTGTGTGGACTGGGAACTAGAAGGGGCAAGTGAGACAGTCCTAGGCGACTCTCACTGTTTTACCAGCTAATCCCGCACCAACTACTTGTTAGGTTCTAAGTGCTGCTCTAGTGTTTTAATACTTTGTAGTCCAGTTAGCCTCATGATTTCACAGACATTCAGCTGCTTCAGGAATGTTGTGGAGAGAAACATAAAGGATGCCAGGGCTTCGGCATCTCAGAAAATAAGTTTTTATTGAGAACTGCATGGTTTAAATTTTGCGCAATATCTGGCAATTAATAGGCCTATGGCTTTTGTTAATTTCCAGTTTCTTGGTTTTGAGAGGCAGTATGCTCTTGTGCAGTGAATTTCAACACGTTCCAGGAGAGAACAAACTGGGTTCTATGCAGGTGCCCTGGGCTGATGCACACAGGTACCAGGGGGATGAGCGAGTATAAGTGTGCCACTGTCTTTCAAGCAACCTTGAGCTCTGATTCTTAACTGTTTTCTCTATTATGGCTTAGTATGAGATTGTACTGGGGGGAAAATGTTGGAAAGAGGTAGAGAGAGGGCGGAATATCTAAGGCGATTAGGAGAGGAGGAACAACACTGACTTAAATGAAAAGAAACCTAATTTTAATCCTCAATTTACTGCTTACTAATTTTGTGAAACAAGTATATCATTTAACTTCTAAGACATAAATATCCATAAGACGCTGAGGATATATATCATCACTCCGATTCAAATTGCATTGCTATGATGAATCTAAACATTTAGATTTTCTATTTTTAATTAGAATATGTGTTTGTATGATCAAAGCAATTTTTGTCACCATTTTGTACTTATTATGTTCAAACAACTCAAAATACACTTGAAGCAGACTGATACAGAGTACACTAACTACTAAAGTACATACAATTGGCATGTGCTCTTTTGTTATTATTTTTTTCACAGTCCAAAGACCCTGATATAATTTACCAGATTTATCATTACAATCTGTTGCTAATATGGATAAGAATCTCATCATTTCTGTCCTTAATCATATTAAGAATTGATATCCTTTTATATTAAAACTAGAGGCCCAGTGCACAAAAATTTATGCACTTGAGGGGAGGTCCCTCAACCCAGCCTGTGCCCTCTCCCAGTCTGGGACCCCTCAGGGAATGCCCACCTGCTGGCTTAGGCCTGCTCCCTGTGGGATCGGGCCTAAGCTGGTAGTCGAGGAGCCTTCGGGGGATGTTCACTTGCCAGTGGGGAGCAGGCCTAAGCTAAAGTCAGACATCCTTAGCATTTCTAAGGAGGTGGGAGAGACTCTCGCCACCACCACTGTGCTGGCAGCGGCAGCCTGGCTTGTGGCTGAGCAGAGCTCCCCCTATGGGAGCACTCTGACCATCAGGGGGCAGCTCCTGCATTGAGTATCTTCCCCCTAGTGGTCAGTATGTGTCATAGTGACCAGTCATTCCCCGTCATTCTGCTGTTAGGGTCAATTTGCATATTACCCTTTTGTTATATAGAATAGAGGCCTGATGCATGGGTGGGGGCCCGTTGGTTTGCCCTAAAATGTGTCCTGGATCAGGATGGGGGTCCCCCTGAGGTGCCTGGCCATTCTGGGTGAGTTGCTCATGGCTGTTTACAGACTGGCCACGCTCCCCTGCAGGGACCCTCACTCCATGAGGGTGTGGTCAATCTGGATAAGGGAGGACTGATGGCTGTTTGTAGGCTGGCCACCGCCCCATTGACCCAAGCTCCCAGTGAGGCTGGCTGGAAGCAGGTATCTGGGATTTCTTTATCTTCTATAATTGAATCTTTGTTGTCTTGAACAGAGGCCACAACCGGCCAGGGAAGGTGGGAAGCTTAGCTTCCTCCATCACCGGGGAAACCAAGCCTCCTGCTTGCTCCAGCTCCCTGGCTGCCTGCCGCCATCTTGGTTGGGTTAATTTGCATATAATTGCTCTGATTGGCTGGTGGGTGTGGCTTGGGGAGTAGCAGAGGTGCGGTCAATTTGCATGTTTCTCTTTTATTAGATTAGACTAGAGGTCTGGTGCATGAAATTCATGCACTGGGGGTAGAGGTGGGAAGTAGTCTCTCAGCCCACCTGCACCCTCTTGCAATCCAGGACTTTTCAGGGGATGTCCCTCTCACAAGCTGGGACCACTGGCTCCTAACTGCTTGCCTGCCTGCCTAATTACCCCTAACCACTTACCTGCCTGCCTGATTGCCCCTAACCACTCCCTGGGGGGTGGGGCCAGCCTGGGTGAGGGGCTGTGGTGTTCTGGTCTCTGGTTGTTCCACCGTTTCGGTCACTGGGCTTTTATTATATAGGATAAAAGGTTTTTTAAAAACGGTTAATTCTATGAAATGAGAAGCCATTGTCACCATGGGATTAGTATACGTGGGCCTTTATTGAATAACATTTAATTGAGCTATTGGATCAATATCTGAACATTGAAATATTGTACTAGATATTTCCTTAAAGTGTTATTACTCTTGGTACTTTGAACCCTCAAACTTCTCCAAGCACTCTGATACCTCCTCCACCCAACACTCATTGCCCCATCCCTCATTACACACTCACATTCAGCAGCTCATTCTCCTCTCTAGGGAATGCTCACCACCCTCACTGAGTTACTGGTATAAGGCCAATAAGATGCCCAAATTTCCAGACTCTTACTGGACCAATGGCATTTAATTGGGTTTAGGATAATACTTCTTATGCTCCGTGTACTATAAGGGGGTGGGCAAAAGTAGGTTAGTGATAGTAATAATAATAATAATAAATACAGTAATTTATAAATAAATAACAATACAATAATAAACTGTGTTTTAAGGACTCACAACTGTAAACCTACTTTTGCCCCATCCATGCACATAAAACTTCTGTCTACTTTTCATTTAAACTTTGAACCTTTTTTTTTTCTGCCCTCTCTCTTTATAAGTCAACTATGAGGTCAAATAAGTCACAAAAGAGAATACCATAAATTTATTTAATATCCAATTAAACAATGGACATGTATTAATGTATCCTATATAATATTAGTGATCCATAAAACATCAACTAATATATATGATATTAATATACTCTGATGCACAAAGATTCATGCAAGACTAGGTCTTCCTTCCCTTGGCTGCCAGCACTGTCTTTGCTTCAGCCAGAGCTGCCTTTCTGCCTTTGTTCCAGCCCAGAGCTGCCTTTCCACCTTCCCATGCTGCCCAGAGGCCCAGAGTGGCTGGGTTGGTGCAGAACACCTACTCAGTGCCTGCATATGCAAATTAACTCACCATCTTTGTTGGGTTAGTTTACATACTCCTGATTGGCTGGTGGGCATCATAAAGGTACAGTCAATTTGCATCTTTCTTTTATTAGTGTAGATAACATTATAACATAACCCTAGACTAATTTTTGCATCTACACACATGCACAAAAATGCACAGAGTCCCTATATTTTCAGTGGGACTTCAGGTATATTTGAAAGAACTATGAAATCATAACAGTTAAAATTATAGAGATCACAATTAGGAGAACATTGTTCTTTTCCAACTCATTTAGACACTAAATTGTTACAGTGAAAGCTAATTTTAGCCTTCAGTTTCAGACAAAGGAAAACAGCACTAGCTGCACTATAACCTTTCTTCTTGCAAATCTTCCCCAAAGGCAAGAAAGAGGCTGATTTTGCTATTCACTGCCTGTCATTCATAATGTCCAAGGTGTTATTAGTCATCCAAGCTCTAAAATAAACTCTACAGTTTGAATATTATAACAGGGTGGCAGATTTAGCCTTGACCTACATCCAAATTTTACAGAAAATAATGAGAAACTATTTTATTGGTCAAAAAAACCCCATAAAAAACAAAAAACACATAAACAAAAATCTAACAACAAAAAACAAGCTTTTATGTGCTATTGAACACTAGAGAACTTTTTTTCTTATTGTCTTAAGTTTTACATCTGTTTCCTTTTTCTCCAATTGACCCCCCACCCCAGCCATTTCCACCCCAGGCAAGTCCCCACCACCCCAGTGTCTATGTCCATTGAGCATGCTAATATGCATGCATAGAAGTCTTTTTGTTCCTCTCTACTCCCCCCCACCACACACACACACACACACTTCCTCTCCTCCCCTGCCATTTGCCTCTGGATCTATTTTTGTTCCTCAAATTATGTTGATAATTATATCCCACATATGAGTGAGATCATGTGATATTTATCTTTCTTCAACTGGCTTATTTTGCTTAGCATAATGTTCTCCAGTTCCATCCATGCTGTTGCAAATGGTAAGAATTCCTTCTTTTTTATAGCCATGTAGTATTCCATGTGTAGATGTACCACAGTTTTCTAGTCCACTCATCTGCTGATGGGCAGGTTATTTTCAAATCTTAGCTATTTTAAATTGTGCTGCTATGAACATAGGGATGCATACATCCTTTCTGATTGGTGTTTCTGGTGTCTTAGCATATATTCCTAGAAGTAGGATCACTGGGTCAAATGGCTATTACATTTTTAACTTTTTGAGAAAACTCCATACTATCTTCCACAGTGGCTGCACCAGTCTGCATTCCCACAAGCAGTGCAGGAGGGTTCCTTTTTCTCCACATCCTAGTCAGTCCTTTGTTGATTTGTTGATGATAGCTGTTCTGATGGTGTGAGATGGTTTCTCATTATTGTTTTGATTTGCATCTCTCAGATAATTAGTGATTTTGAGCATGTTTTCATATGTCTCACAACCTTCTGTATGTCCTCTTTTGAAAAGTGTCTACTTAGGTCCTTTGCCATTTTTTGATTGGATCGAAAGAAGAACAAAGTTGGAGGGATCACAATACCAGATATCAAGCTATATTACCAAGCTACAGTTCTCAAAACTGTCTGGTACTGGCACAAGAACAGACATATAGACCATGAAACAGAATAGAGAACCCAGAAATCAACCCAAGCCATTATGCTCAACTAATATTTGACAAAGGAGGCAAAAACATACACTGGAGTCAAGACAGTGTCTTTAATAAATGGTGCTGGGAAATTTGGTCAGATACATGCAAAAAAAAAAAAAATGAAACTAGACCACCAACTTACACCATACACAAAAACAAACTCAAAATGGCTAATGGACTTAAATGTAAGATGGGAAACCATAAAAATCCTACAAGACTCCATAGGCAGCCAAATAGCAGACACATGTCATAGCAATATCTTTACCAACACAGCTCCTAGGGCAATGGAGACTAAGGAGAAAATGCACAAATGGAACTACATCAAAATAAGAAGCTTCTGCACAGCAAAAGCAACCATCAACAACATACCAAGAAAGCCCACTGCATGGGAGAACATATTTGCCAATGCTATTTCAGATTTGGGTTTAATCTCCAACATTTATAGAGAACTTTTGAAACACAACTATGGAAAAGGAAACAGAAGAATAAACTAAAAGGAGGAAAGGAGCAAAAAAAAGTAAATAATTTATCTGACTGGAAATATTTTTTAAAAAACGTATTAGAAAAGAATCTTTCAAAGTAGAGATCCTGTAAAACCTTAACCATATGCTTTCTATCAGAATGAGATTTGTTATATCACACCTTCATAGCTCAAACCTGCACTGCTTGAAAGTAGCTTGTTCAGACTTATGCCATAATGATTTTCTTAGCACTATTTTTAAATGCATGTTTGCTAACTTGGGACAAAATCCTGGGTTGTTATGAAACTCTTTTTGTCTGGGCTGGTGAGGTGTTTGGTGAAGCAGGAAATAGCCTTCAGAATGGGGTGACCACCTGACTTCAGATGATCAAAGTAACCAGCATTTTTATACTTAGAGATGCTACATTTAAAAGGATCCAGACACCTCAATTAATTTAATATGTTCACATTTAAATAATGTTTTATTTTGGCAGTGGGATACAATGAATTGGAACCGACACAGTTTTGGTAGAGGAGTATTGTATGCACTTAAAACTGTAAAATAAAACATAACATACTTTGGTAGACAAATGTCTTTAAGTTATTCAGACTTTTCCTCTTCATGAATTTTGATCACTGAAAGATCCAAGGTTCATTGATAATAATATATGCCTACAAAATCTGCTCTAAATGATTCATTTTCTTTTTCCAGAATTTAAAACAACTCATTAATCTCCATGTGTCTAACTTACACCCTGCTTCTCATCATGAAGGTATTGGAAACTGTTTTCTAAAACCTGAAATCTTTCTTAAGGTAGGACACATGATATACTTTCACACAAAAAACAACACCTGGAAAAATAAATCATGTTGCCATTGTCACTCCTCCAAACACACACTTCCCTCAACAATTTTCTGAGCAGTTTTCAGGGTGAGCTGTTATTGCTAAATATGGTCACTTCATCACTAAAGATAAGACTGATCTTGGGCAAAAAACAAGATGTAAATACTGCAAAACCCAGAATAATGTTTTATTGGTTCCTCTTGATAAGACTCAATTCCTGCTGCAATGGTCACATGAGTAATGAAAACCACCCAATCCCAGGCAATGTCAATTACCGTGACAGATCCTAGAGGTCATTTTGATGAATTTAAATAGCATAGACACCCAAGGAGATCATGCCTTCTAACAAGAATTCAGTCTGGTTTAGTAGAACTTCGGTAGTTTATGGAAGGGTTCAAGATGTTCTCTAGTGGGCGGGGACGGGGCTACTTTTGAAGTCAACATATTCAGTTGGAAAGATCTCTCTGCTGGTATATTACTGACAAGATGAATATTTTTAGTAGTGAATTCCTTGATTTCTGGAGCATTTGGCTATGGCTTATTTTTGATGCATTAATAATGCTGAAGTTTATAATCCCACATTCATGATGCCATCTCAATTACTTCATTTTTTAAATTCTTCTTTATTGTTCAAAGTATTACAGCTGTCCCCTTTAAACCTCCCCTTCCCCCCGCCCCCCATTGACATCCTCTACCCACTTCTGACCCTTCTCCAAGTGTTTCCTGAACTATTTTCTGTCCATGGGCTAAGTATATATTCATGTATAGTTTTAATAGAATTTAGCATCAGAAAAATAATGTCACAATGCTGCTTTTAAAAATGCCCCCAAACTCTATAATTTAAAATTAGAATCATTTCTTTTTGTGTGTGTGATATATCTGCATATTTGCTGGGCTAGCTACAGCTGTAAGTTGGTTCCAGTTCTGCCCTCTGTGTCTCTCAACTTCCTTGGAGCAAAGAGCCAGCTGGGTCATATTCTTTTCTGCCAATGGTAAGAGTACAAGAAAGATGAATAGAACTGGCACACTCTCACTCTCATCCACATTCTATTAGCCAAAGAAGACTACATGGTCAAATTAGAAGGGCAGAGAAATATACTCCGATGCTAAAGTCACAGGGCAAAAAAAAGGGCCAAGAATTTCAAACAAACACATAATCTTCCAGTCTTGATATATGATCGTTTATCTTTGCCCATATTGCTTTAAGAGTGCCGAATTTGAACTGTTGCAATACATTTTAAAAATCTGTGAAATAGCAGACCAGCATACTATCTGTTCTCTTCATTTGTGGAACTGAATTCCTAAGGCATGAAAGTTCTTCTTTAACAATTTTTAAAGGTTGGGTAAAGAATGGACGTTATGAGAACTTAAAATGATGTGATATAGAGACCCAACATTAGGAACATAAACTACTGCCCATTCTATGCTAATTACAAGATAGAGGGGAAAATATCTTCCTACACAAATCTTAAGATTCAGAGTAGGCAGGCGCTCATCACTATTCTCCCGTTGTAAGGTTGACATCTAACCACTATGCACTAGTTATTAAAATATTAAAACACTTCCTTAACACTGATAAATAGCCAACACGCTGAGTCTCAAACATTAAGCACACACTGAACCCTGGCCACAAAGACCCCTCCCCTGGCATCCTTCCTCGGAGCCTCCTCACAGTCCAGTTCTGCAGGGGTCCTATAGACAGCATTCAGTCTCATCAGATGGTGCCCATTGTCAGTGCTCATGCTATACTGGAAACTGACCATTTTTAATGTAAGCTCCTCAGTTTGATCAAGAGCAGACATTTTAAGTTTATAGTCTATTTGGAGAGGAAGCTAAATTCCATTGCTCATGATAAACACTAAAAATCAGGTTTACTCTTCTTGATCTTATCCATCTCACTTTCTCTAAATATTCAACCCTTGTGAGAAAAATAAAAAGTAGTGCTTTCCAATCCTTAGGAATAAAAATGAAGCTGGAGGTATCACTCTACCTGACTTTAATTTATATTACAGAGCTACAATAATCAAAACAGCATGGTATTGGCAGAGAAACACATACAAAGTAGTGGAATGGAATAGATAACCAAGAAAAAAATCCCACATGTGTATGGACAGATAGTTTTTGACAAATATGTAAAGATAGTCTCTTTAATAAATGTTGCTAGGAAAACTGGAAAGGATCACGCAAAAGAATGAAACTGGATTACAGTTGTCCTTATTAATTAGTTCCAAATGGATCTAAATATAAAGACCTAAAACAATAAGTTACAAAGATGAAAATATGGGTACCAAATGTATGGACCTTGGTTGTAGAGAACAATTTTTATGAGCTTGACCCTAAAGGCAGGGGAAGTAAAAGCAAAATGAAATGAATGGGACCATATCAAACTAAAAAGCTTCTGCACAGCAAAAGAAACTGACAACAAAACAAAGAGAGAGCCAATCAGCTGGGAGATGATATTTGTACAAAGTAGCCCTGACAAAGGTTTAATTTCCAAAACATATAAAGAACTCATAAAACACAACACCAAACAAACAAAAACAATAAAAAAAGTGGGCAGAGAACTTGAACATACACCTCTCCCAAGAAGACATACAAACAGCCAATAGGTATATGAAAAGATATTCAACCTCACTTAGCAATTAGGGAAATTCAAATCAAAACTACAATGAGATACCACCTCATACTCATTACAGTGGCCATTATCAACAAGACAAGTGATAACAAGTATTGGAGAGGTTGTGGAGAAAAGAGAACCCTCATCCACAGGTGGTGGAAATGTGGACTGGTACAACCACTGTGTAAAACAGTCTGGTGATTCCTCAAAATACTAAGAATAAAGCTCCCATATGATCCAGCAATCCCTCTTCTGGGTATATACCGAAAAAAACTAAAAAAAAACATGTATTTGCGAAGATATATGCACCCATATGTTAGTTGCAGCATTATTCACGATGGCCAAGGACTGGATAAAGAGATGTGATACATATACACAATGAAATACTATAAAGTCATAAGAAAAGATGAAATACTGCCATTTGCAATAACATGGATAGATCTTGAGAACATTGTGCTAAGTGAAATTAGTCAGAAAAAGCTAAGAACCATATGATTTCAGGCATATGTGGGATATAAAACTGAAACTTGTGAACACAAACAGCAGTGTGGTGGTTGTAAGAGGGAAGGGGGAAGGCTGTAAAGGGGGTCCTAATATATTATGACAGGAGAATATTTGACTTTGAGTGGTGGGCACACAGTGTAATATATAGATCTTGTAACATAGAAACTTATACCTGAAACCTACATGATCATATTAACCTATGTCATCTCAATAAATTTAATAGAAAAGTAGTGCTTTCCAATACTAGGAATACTAACAAAATTAAGCATCAAATGTGCCTCTAGATGGTCTCTAATAATGTTTTTTTCTCCTTTTCCCCTTAAACAAGCAGGAAGTATTATGAAAAATAAAAGTATCACTAATTTAAAATAATTGATACAGTAGTTTGACATAGACTCAGTAACAGCTAATGATTATGTTCATTTTAAAACTACAGTTATTAAGCTAAGTATTAGAAACCTATTCACAGCCTTCTACCTGAGGTATAAAATTATATAAAGATATAAGCCAGGGAAAATAAGACTCGGAGATGACAAAGGGGTGACCCTGCCATTTGTAATGCATACCAATTAAAGACATAGAACATCAAATTTATTTATTTTTATACTCCTTGCTTAACCACAGTTTCTTCTTTAAGAAGGCACATTTTCCATCATTTAAGAAGAGATGAAAACTAATGTCATACTACAGTGGAAAGTAATTGCGGAATAAACCATCCAAATGTGGACCTAACCTATTGCCAAAGTTCTCTGACACTAGGGATTGGCAAGAGAGAGTAAGGTGAATGATCTAGAAGATGTGTTTTGTAATATCTGAAGTTCCATGTGTTGCCTTGACACCTTAGGCCTAGCCATGAGTTCCCCTACTCTCAAGAGATTGCCCCCACCCAGTAGGAAAGGTTCCCCACCTGACTTGTTTTCCCCTATATGATAGACCAGCTGCACCCCACCTGTTCCTCAATCTAATGGGTTAAAACTCTCTGATCACAAAATTATTTTTTTAAAACAATCACAAGCTCCTGAGAAAATGAAAGGTCACCTCAACCTCTTGTCAATATGATGATAGTGCTTGGGTTACTCTATTGCTGAGCGCACCTCTACATGGCCCTGCATGGTCTGCAGTGTCCTCCCTTCCCTAGGCTATGAGAACATTTGGCTAATAAATCGCTGCTCATGTCATCTCTCCAGTGTCAGGTATCAAATGATCAGACTTTTCATACTATTCAAAGTAGAGCATCCTTTCTTCACTGATAAGGTGAAGAGGAGATCATCAGAATGGAGTGCAAGAGATTGAAATGAGAAGTATTTCAGCACAGACCATATAATTTAGAATGGACACTACCAGTTATAAAATTCCAGTACATTCTATTAGATACAGTGCTTAAGTTCTGTAAGCTTTTTCAATGCCTACAAAATGTTTGATATTTGAAAAGAGTGTTAGCTCCAAGTACAAAACAAAACTATGAAATTAAATTTAATGAATGATTGTCTATAATAATAAAAACATAATATGACAATTAAACCAGACAGCTGAACAACCTTCCTGATGTCCTTCCAGACGTCCTTCCTGACAAAGCTGTGGTGGTGAGGGCTGAGGCAGAGGTGGTTAGGGGCAATCAGGGAGGAAGGTAGAGGTGTTAGGGATAATCAGGCAGGCAGACAAGCAGAAGGAGCAATCAGGCAGGCAGGCAGAGGCAGTTAGAGGTGATCAGGCAGACAGGCAGGCAGGCAGGCGATCAGTTAGGAGCCAGCTGTCCTGGATTGCAAGAGAGATGTATGACTGCTGGCTTTGGCCCAATCCCACAGGGGTCCTGGATTGTTAAAGGGTGCAGGCTGGGCTGAGAGCCCACCTGCCCCCTCCACCCCCGCCTGGTGCATGTGTGTCGTGCATCAGGCTTCTAGAAATATATAATTACTAAACTCTTATATAGTTAAATACTAGAGGCCCGGTGCACAAGTTTGTGCATGGGTTGAGTCTGGCTGGCCCACCCCAATGGGGCCCATTAGCCAGGGTGGTGGTGGAGAGAGGCCACAGGAGGTTGCCAGGCCCACACCGCCCCCAATCAGGGTGAGGAGTGATTGGGGGTGGGGCTTGAGGGGGGTCATTTGGGGCCCAGATCAGGCTGGTTGGTTGCCACAGTGCACATCATAGCCACTTGTCATTCTGGTCATTTTGGCTGTTCCGCTGGTCCAGTCCCTGGGCTTTTATATATATACTAGAGACCTGGTGCACAAAAATTTGTGCCCTCGGGGGAGTCCCTCAGCCCGGCCTGTGCCCTCTCGCAGTCTGGGACCCCTCGAGAGATGTCCACCTGCTGGCTTAGGCCCACTCCCTGGGGGATTTGGTCTAAGCTGGCAGTCAGACATCACTCTGGCAGCCCATGAGCCCTCAGGTGATGTCCACTTGCCAGCGGGGAGCAGCCCTAAGCTACAGTTGGACATCCTTAGCGCTGCTGGGGAGGCGGAAGAGGCTCCTGCCACCTCTACTGTACTGGTACCTGTCAGCCTGGCTTGTAGCTGAGCAGAGTTCCTCCTGTGGGAGCGCACTGACCACCAGGGGGCAGCCCCTCATTGAGTGTCTGCTCCCTGGTGGTCAGTGTGTGTCATAGTGACCAGTCATTCCCAGTGGTTCTGCTATTAGGGTCAATTTGTATATTACCCTTTTATTATATAGGATATATAGATAAATTACACTTTATGTAGAATACAGGTACATTTTAGTGTGTTTAATATGATGTGGGATAAGTTTTTCTGATACTGAAAATTATTCAAAATTGGGAAGACTATGACTTAAATATTACCTTCTGGAAATTAAAAAAAATAATAAAATAACTAGAAGTGTTTTGAGGATAAAATGACTGGAATAGAGTAAGAGAGGAAAGGACAGCCTGCAGTAAGAAGAAAGGACCTAGTAAAGCACAAAATACCTCATTGTGGACATGTGGAGAATTGTTTTCTGGAGGACTGAGGAAAGGTCATTGTGCTTTCTGCAAAGTGTCAGGTTATATCTAAAAGGAAACATTAAGAAAAAGAAAGCATTCATTCTCTTTCATCTAATGAACTCTTCAGCTGGAACATTGTGAGATTCACATAGTGGGTCACAGTTTTGTTATATATAACACATATTCAAGTCTTCCATACAACAACCTATTTTCTTAATATTTCAAGAAAATAAAACTGAACTTAACTAATATTACTGTGTAATGACAGAGGAGTATGTCTGTAGGGCTATTAATCAAGCTCCTTTCAAACCAACTCAACTGAGAGTAAACAAATAGTAAGTGAACAAGGCCAAAATGAACACAGGAAACTGAAACTCTCAGCATCTTTTTCTAACTAATATAACTCCAAAGAGATGGAATATATATATATATATATATATATATATATATATATATATAGTGCAGGGAGAAATGTGGTATCAGTCAGTTCTAGGAACCAGAGTGAACATATATGACAAAATGTGTTTGTTATAGATTTATTTTCACTTATTTTCTTATCTTTTGATACTAAACCTCATCACTGTTATTTCCTCTACCTGTCACTGTTCTTTCTTTTTTCTTTCTTATTGTAAATAATTGTGATAATTTCCTCAATCTGAACAAAAGCATTATGGTCTACACAAAACCATCAATTTACATATAAATTGCCATCAGTGATTAATTGCTATTTTTAGTCATCAATCTGGAATATAATGCATATAAATTAATTTTAGCATTTATTTTTAGATTCACAAAAACTTTTTCTTCTTGTGGCAGCCTTAATATGTCTCTTAAACCTTCATTTTTGAAAGAATTTCAATCATTTATTTAAATAGTATGATTATTTTAAACATTGAAAAATACTAAAATAAACAACTCTAATAAGAAATTTTCTGATTTAAATATAGTGACTATCAGAGGGATTATCTGTTTGCTACTATAAGATTTTTTGTTTTATATTTCTAGGGAGCTTTATCCTATATATTTAACATATAGCTTCCCTTTGGGTGTCAGATACTGTATTAGGAGAAATGGTGCCTTATTTTGAAAGTTAAAGCAATAAATTATTTAATTCACAAACGGTTGTCTGCTAACTTTAATTTAGTCCCATTTATTTAAATGGTTGTATTACAGCCGACAACATTTTGTGACATATACTGAGTGTAACGATTCATTTAATTTTTCTGCTCTAGTAGCTACATCATAAATTATCATTAAAACCTATCTAAAAATAAATAACAAATCATCCCTGACATATTAATCTATATTGTAGTAATAGACAAATTTCAATGTCCAGTATAAATGTTCTGATTTAATTTCCATAATGACAATACAGGCTTAGAACATGCAAGAGATTCTAGTACCCTTTATAATACAAAAAACATTTAACAGTTTAATTGTTTGAAAACATAAAAGAGTTTAAGTCCATTTTCTTATCTGCCTATAGAGTATTAAAATTCCAGCTATGTGATAATTTGAACTTATCTAAATAGTTGACCTTTGTATTCTTGATATTGACTTATAATTTTAAAATTATGTATTTTATAAATGAATATGAATAACAAAGATAATATTATAATGTATAATTAACTCTGAAAACTGAAAAAATATTATAAAGACATTATACTTTAAAATATGTGGTACAAATATAGGCAAAGGGAGAGAAAGTGACAGCAGAAGAGCTGGCAATGTAATAATTAAAAATATGAGAAAGGGTAGAATTTCAAATAATTGAGGAAAATATAGACAAATGATTGTCTATAAATGAAAGTAACACAAATAAAAAATACTGAGAGGAAATACAGATAAACACATACAAAATATTTTACTGCGTAAGTAGGCATTAATATATTCAAAAAATTATTTAAAATACTAAAAAAATTTTAGGCAAAGAGTTAACATCCTTAATTTTAAAGAGCTTTATAGAAATAGATGTATAGTTGATCAAACAGTTCATAAAAGAAAAAAGTTAATAATGAATGTGAATAAAAATGTTCAAGCTCTCTAGTAATTTAAGTTGAAATTGAAAACAGTAATGTGCAACTTTTTTCAATATTGCAAATATTGAAAGTAGAAATATTGATAGTAGAAAAGGAAGAATGGAAAGAAAGAAAAAAAGAAGAGGAGAAAAGGGGAAAGAGGGAGAAAGAAAAAATATGAGAAAAAGAAAGAAGAGAAGAAGGAAAATTTCTACTTATTGTTAGCCAGGGTATTTAAAATGCAATATCATACAATGCTTAGGGATTAGAAATTCAAACAAGATGCCTGATACAAGTTTTTGCAGTGCACACAATATATCTTACTAGAGACCTGGTGCACAAAAATTTGTGCACTCGGGGTGCGGGGGGGGGGGGGGGTCCCTCAGCCCGTCCTGTGCCCTCTCGCAGTCTGGGACCCCTGGGGGATGTCCACCTGCTGGCATGCCTGGCCAGCCTGGGTGAGGGGATGAGGGCCGTTTTCAGGCTGCCCACAGCCCCTTCATGGTTCAGGTCCCTACTGGGGTGCCTGGCTGGAAGCAGGTATCTGGGATTTATTTAACTTCCATAATTGAAATTTTGTTGCCTTGGTCCCCCGCTCAAAGTCTGGGTTGCCCCTGGCAATCCAAAGTCCCAGCCCAGTAGGCATCTGGGGTTTATCTTCTATAATTGAAACTTTGTAGCTTTGAGTTGAGCTCAGGACCCATAGGGCCCTGGTTTCCTCCATTGCCCAGGGCAATTCCAGCTCCGTGGCTGCCACCATCTTAGTTGAGTTAATTTGCATATTTACTCCTGATTGGTTGGTGGGCATGGCCTGTGGGCGTGGCTTGTGGATGTAATGGAGTGAGGGTTAATTTGCATATTACTCTTTTATTAGATTAGATGCTTATGTATACCTCAATCCTTTAGGAATTCATGCTAAAGAAATCAAGGCATGTACAAAAATTTAATGCAAGATGTTGTTATAGCATCCTATATAATAAAAGGCTAATATGCAAATAAACCAAATGGCAGAACAACTGGAACAACCAAACAACTGGTTGCTATAATGTGCACTGACCACCAGGGGGCATGTGCGGAACATGGTGGGCATCAGCCATGGAGGATAGTGGAGCAGGTGAATGGGGGGTGCCAAACCAAGTCGGCACTCTTGTTGCTGTCATCGGAGCAAGCCTCTGGTGGTTACTGAAAATTCTTTGCTCCCACTCACAGCGGTCCCACCCAGCACTCACACCCTCTGCCACTGGCCCCACTTACACACACTGCTTGTGCCAGCCCCAATTGGTCCACACCATCAGCAGGTGCGAGCAGGGCTGGCGCCATCAGCAAGCGGGAGCAGCAGCAGCAGCAGTTCTGCCAGGAGACAGGGGACCAGGAACCATGGAAGGAGGGGCCAGGCAGGGGCGGGGAGGATGGGCTGAGACTCCCCCCTGTGCCTACTGCAGCCTCATGGCCCACAGATCCTTTTAAGGTGTACGAATTCGTGCACTGGGCCCCTAGTTACATATATGAAGGAAAATTGCAAGTAATCTAAATGACAAATTCAAGGGTTTAGTTAATTAAATGATAACATGGGGGACATAAGAGTTGCAGCCTTGTAAAATAATGGTGTTAAAGAGTAATGAAAGATGGTCAAAGTATATCATTTAGTGGGAAAAGCATAACATCAATGGTAATATTGCTTATGCAATAATTGTATATCCTATTTGATAATATACATTTACATTTTATATGTATATGAAATTACTAACGGTAGTTATTAATGGATGAAACAGTATGGCTGATTTTTCTACTCTTCATTTATATGTATTTTCTATAAATTACTATTCAAATTTTAAAGAAAAATAAAGCTGATAGAGAATTTATACATACACCTTTAAGTTTTTAAAATGTTTTTCTCTTAGCTAACAATAATTTCTGTCTGACTAATTTAATCTCATTTTTATCGCTCAGGAAGGAAAGATGGCTCGACGAATGTAATTTTTAGTATCCTGTTCAGCATACCAAACAATGGCATCTGATACATCTAAAATGTAAGGATGAATTTCTGGAGAAGTTGCTTTAAATGCCAAATGGCTTGCAGATAAGGGTCTCACCCACATTTCTGAAACGATTAAATGAATGCTTAAACTGACCACTGAGAAGTAAGAAAGAACAGGTTGATAAAGATGAGATATGTAGGCTTACAATATGAAACCTACATTATATGGAATAAAACCACATAGGAAGCTTGCATATTTGTCAAGGTTAATAATAATGTCCTGATTTGTTTTTTTGAAAAAAATACTTCTCTCAGTTTACTTTGAGATTTAGACTATCTTTTCCCTGAGCTTCACAGATCATTCTGATAATATAGTCACTCATCTTGAGTTCACAGTTTTATAATTATTTTTATAAAGTTTTCTCCCTTTAAGGATGATATTATGTTTGTTCTGCAGCAATCTATTTGTAGATCTGAATGTAGATGCACTGTTTCAGAGAGATAGGCGCCTATATAGGATTTAAATTATAGCCTCATTTCCTTTGTCTGGAGATGTGAAGCTGTGTACAGCCTTGGAGACTAACAGGGGCCAGGGACTTTTAGGAATAATGAGTCGAGAAAGAAACAGTTATCCTGAGTGATATGCACAGATATATTTCTGGTAATCTCTGCTGAAGAAAAGATTACACTGTCACTTTTCTATACTTTTAAAGGTCAGTTCTATTGGTATCTTGACCTCCTATCTCATATCAGGCCAAAATAGAAGTCTTACTGAGGCAAGAATATAGATGTGCAAGTCAATATGAACCAGAAAGTAAAGCATAGCTTATAGGTAACATTAACTAATATAGATGTAAGTTTGCATATTCTTTTCAATGGCCATTGCTGTGCTACCAGGGACTTTTCAAGTGCTGAATTTTTTTCTAATATTTTTTCTCAGATATTTTTTGTTCTCTACATGTCCTATTCATGTAGATAGTTTACTTGGGATGTGACTATTGTTAAGTAGGTACAAATGGAAATACTGTTCACTAGAGAAAAGTTTTGGCCAAGTTTTCATGACAAAATAATGCCATGCCTGCAATTATTTAGAAAAAATGTCCAGCTTATTTTAACAAATATTGCCCCAGAAAATGCCAGTTAAAAAAGTACTCATACTCTAACCTGTGTGTTCTTTGATATCAGGAAGAATGTGTTCTTAATGTCCCCAACCCAATACTTAGCATAGTTCCTGGAGTCTAGTAGAATTCAATAAACATGGTATCACATGAAAGACTGGAAAAACACAGGATTACAGGATTAATGCCAGCTCCATGGCAACAGAGAAGCTACTTCAGTGCCATATACACAGATCAGATCCTGGCAAAATAAGTATTCTTTTAGTGAGTGAATGAAGTTGCATTAATTGATTTATATTGTAAAGTTCTAAATTCTAAGTACTTTGGGCTCAGAATTTTGTTCATTATTCCTATGTTCAGGATTAGCATTGGCATGGATACAGATCATAGTGTGGTACAGTCCTGGGGTGGGGCACGGGTGCAGGCTAGAAAGGATCAATGGGGGGAAGAAGGGGCATCTGTAATACTTTCAATGATAAAAATGATTTTTACAAAAGATTAGCAGCTGGAATTTTCCGCCAAGTGTAATTTACTAGACAAAGGTGAGGTACTTGCTCCGGTCAGTTTAAAGACCCTAAATTACATCAGTTCTCAGTCTCTTCTGTCACTGGTGAGAAAAATATATAAAAATCCCCACGACATGCGTCAGAAGATGGTGAGAATATAGGATTCATAAGTGTTAAATAAATGATACTTGAAACTGTGGGCCACCAGACAGAAATGATATGCAATTGGTCTTACAAGGTCAAAATTGAAAATAAGATTAAATTAATGCCTTATAAAATATTTCAAGTTTTGCTTTATTTTTCCCCCTATCTTTAATCATCAGATAGCAAGTATCAGCTGTGTTTGTTTCCCACTCTATATTTAGGTACATGTTTTTTCAATATCATCCTTTTAACTCTGTACACAGAAAAGCTAATTTCAGAAACATCTGTTCCCATTGCCACATTTACCTCATATTGTTCCTCATGTCATTCACTAATGGGGCCTAAACTAGGGCATGATATAACTTCTGTGAGTTGAGTTAAGCAATAAGCTTTGAGAACATCATGTATTCATTTACTCATTTATTTAGTCAACAACTAATAACTAATCATATCCCAGACATTGTGCTAGAGGGTGGTGTTATAATTACAATGGGACCGAGTTCTCTGATGACAGTTGCGATAAGCATCACAGAAGTCACAGATAACAGGAACTGCCCTGACAGAGAAGACTTCCTGGAGGATAAAAGAAGCAGGAATACGTCCTTGTCAAGGAACTGCAGGGAGGTCAGAGAACACAGGAAAAGGTGACAAGATTGCTACATGTCCTCCAACATTCACTGTCCTCTCCTTCTGCTCACAAGCTAGATCGTACTTTTCAGTCATTCTTCAGACTAGCTTTGGTAATATGGCTGCAACTAGTCAATGGAATATGAGTGTATAAAATCTGTGCTACTTTAAGGTTAAAGATTTTAAGAAGAGATTGTATCCCTTTCAGTTTTCTATCTCATTCTCCTGGATGGTTGAAGATGACATCAAGGCTTTGGGACTGGCAATGCATAGGACAAAGGGGGCCTGGTTCTCTAAATTAACAAGTAGTGGGAAAAGTCTAGCCAAAATACTCACTTTGAGCTAGGATAAGTGAGAAATACACTTCTACTCTGCTTGATACATGTGACTGAAATTTAGCCTGATATAACTAATACGGAAATATGCAACTGAAAGTGAGGTTCACTAAGACAAAACTTAAATGCATGGCATTGAGTGGAAATCAGTGACATATTTCACCAGAAATCTAGAGACCTATGTTATGCAGCAGTAAAACATCTGATTAAAGTGCTGCCTAACAATCATTAGAAAGGCAGATTGTGTACCTACAGAGCCTCTAATTTTAGGGGCAGCTGCTGGAAGGAATTAAATTTTAGTGCTTGCTCTCTGCTTCTTGCTTATGGACAAGATGTTTCAAGAAAGAGATAAGATCAGGCAAGGAATTTCTGGTTTGCCAAAAAAATAAAAAATAAAATAAAATAAAAGGGAATAGAATGTGGTCAGAAATTTGGATCCTCCCATGGTATCACTGCTTCTGACAATTCTAAAGTGCAGGAAATAAGACAAGAAGTTGGAACAGCGAAGACCCATTAAAGCCTCTCAGTTTTACAAAGGACCTGAGCTCCGTGGCAAGTGTAGAAAAAGGGTATTGCCTTGCCTGTTGCTTTTGATAGCCTCTAGGTAGTCATCAATATATTGAGAAAGAAGGGATGGGATGAGGGAGAGAAGAGTCAGAGAAAGAAGCAAAAAAAAAAAAATTAAAAAAAGGAAGGTTAAGAACTAATCGAGGACAGAACTTTAAGAGTTTTGAAGATGACTGGAGTCAAATGGATCGTATGTCTAAAATGTTTTTGAGAAAATTCCCTGGGGAAAAAAATAAAGTCTAGAACATCCTTTGATGAAGCTATAAAACTATCCTATCACTTCAGCAGTTCATGAGCAAGAAGTAGGATGTATAAGCTGCTCAGGCACACAGTGGGTGCACTCTCCAACTATTAACTTCTGTGCTCATGGTGGAAGATGGATAAGGATGAACATCCCCGAAGCTGGAGCCTCTGACAGAGAACATCCTACATCTAGTCAAGGGAATGCCCCCACTGCCAAGGCTGGAGGTTTTCACATTGCTGCCCAAGAGTTTTCCATCACTGCCATAGACAAGTGATTTTTGCATGTTTCCTGTTGTGTGTATGTATGCATGCATCGACAACAACCTGTTCTTACACTACCATCAATCAGTGGTTTGGTTGTGGGGCAGAGACAGATAACGTGTGTGTTTGATTCACTACGGGGCACCAGACTATGACAAAACACAACCTTAATAGATGGACAAAATCATGCATCCTCGACATCTTGAACTCTGAGGTAAATACAGGCATTCTGCACTCATTAAATGCAGCTTCAGGCTGTCACTCTTGAGGATGTGATAAATTCATTCCTTTGTGACAAGGAGATTAAAAATTATATTTGGTGACCAGAGTGTACCAAAAACTGAGAAAATTGTCACTACCGTCAGAGACTTCATACACTCATCAACACTCATATGCTTTTCTCCAGCACATTCTAGATTGCATTTCCAAACTTTCTTTGCATTTATGTGTGTCTACACAACAGAGTTTTTAAGGGAAGGTGAACAGATGTGATATATGCCGTTTACAAATCAAGGGTTGTAAATAATAAAAATAAAGCTTTTTTAAAAAAAGATATGTCCGCTTCATGCAGAGTCTGCCTTTACTGGTGGATGAAGATATCATCAAGGCATTTGGGAGAGGCAAAGTCACAAGAAGAGAAGCATGAATCTCTGAATCATCACATGGAGGACCACCACCCTCTGATCAGAAATACCCACCTTGATGGGTTTAGTGAATGAAAACTAATATCTAATTTAATCAAGCCATTGTACACTTTTAGTCTATTTTGTTTTAATGGTAGTTCAGTCGATCTTGACTAATATAAGGCCATTCTACC
This sequence comes from Murina feae, assembly GCA_004026665.1. NCBI lineage: Eukaryota > Metazoa > Chordata > Mammalia > Chiroptera > Vespertilionidae > Murina > Murina feae. Next base: position 48,263 of record PVJC01007875.1, read on the forward strand.
AAGCCAGGGAGTTGTAGCAGCTTTACCAAATACACAGAAACAAATACAGGAAGGCAGCCAAAATGAGGAGCCAAAGAAACATGCCCAAACGAAAGAACAAAATAAATCTCCAGTGAAATAATTACACAAAATGGAGACAAACAATCTCCTAGATGCAGTGTTCAAAACATTGGCTATAAGGATGTTCAGTGGACTTAGGGGAAGAGTAGATGAACTTAGTGAGAACTTCAACAAGCTAGGCACTCCAGGTGTGTGCCTCCCCCTGCACCCACTCCACCCCCCCATTTGGGCTGTGTACACCTCCTTATTATAGTTAAGCCTTGATTGGTGTTTGCATGTCAATGAAAAGGATTTACTCACAGGCCAATTGGCTGCAAGGACTGGCTGCCACCATCATGGGAGATCAACAGTGCAAAGAGCAGAACTTGCTTCAGCATAGCTCTGGTGCCTCTGAGTCAGCCCCTTGAGTGTGCCACTTTTGGAGGAGGTGGTTGGGTAGTGCTTTGATGTGATCTGGTACACTCTGGCTCCTGAGAGGTACAGGCCAAGGTCAGCTGTTACCTGTGCCCTGCCTGGGCCCCCTCCTCCCCCCCATATGAGCTACAATGCCATCTGCTGATGGCTGCTACATATACTGGGCTTACAGGTACCCAGGAGAGGCCAATCTGCAATCCAAGGCCAGCTAACACTAATGCCGGGCCTGGGACCACTTAGTGGGAGGGACACTGCACCCAGAGGCCCAATGCTGCTTGTTTGAAAGATTCTATGAAAATCGGTTTTCATAATTGAACAATGACTTGATATTTTTCATCTAATATATGGAAACAAAAGTAAAACTTTTCAAAACTTCATTCTTTTAAAAGCGAATCCATCAGACATTGTTATGAATGCTTGTAAAATTCCACTGAAAAGTTCAAATTAAAGACAAAATGATAAAAATACAAGTTTTTATGAAGCACAATTTTTTGCTCATGTACTGCTTTGGGTCTTGGGTTTGCTTCACAGCTCAAACAGTCAAAGATGTTCTAGATTTTTTTTTCTAGTACAGTTTCTCAAAAATATTCTCAGTATATGATCCATTTGATTCCATTCATCTCCACATACTAATAGCTATTCACAAAGTTCTTTCCCAACTGAAGCAATGGGAGACACTCCAAAATAGTGGATTCTGGCACTCCAAGTGACCAGCCATCATCAGTAGTCTGGGGAAGTAGTAGGGCTAGTGCCTAGGAAATGCTCAAGTAGCCACTTCTTTTTTTAAGTATTTATTTTATTTAAGTACTAGAGGCCCAGTGCATGAGATTCATATACTCAGGGGGGTCCCTCAGCCCAGCCTTCACCCTCTCTCAGTCTGGGAGCCCTCGGGGGATGTCCACAGGCAGCAGGCCTAAGCTGGCTCCTTAGCACTGCTGCGTTCCCCAGCCATGAGCCCAGCGCCTGGCTGAGCAGCTTTCCCCCTGAGGGAGCACACTGACCACCAAGGGGCAGCTCCTGCATTGAGCGTCTACCCCCTGGTGGTCAGTGTGCTTCACAGCAACTGGTTTTCTACTGTTCTGGTCAATTTGCATATTAGCCTTTTATTATATAGGATAATTGATATACAATCTTATATTGGTTATATTAGTTTCGGGTATATAATATAGTGATTCGACATTTTTATACCTTATGTGATCACCCACTCATTCTAATAATTATCTGTCACAGTGTAAAGTTAACATAATATTATTGAATACATTCCCTTTCCCCCTTTTCACCCATATCCCCAGCCTTAGTCCTATTGGTAACCATCCCTTTGAGTCTGTTTAGCCACCTCTTTCC
>PVJC01007876.1:0-50095 GCA_004026665.1 Murina feae
AAAAAAGATAATTAAGCTACATAAGGGTTTTTCCCTTTTAAAAAAATGTCAAAACAAATTCTGCTAGTTCATAAATACCTTCTATATCTTTTCCTTCAGTGAACTCAGGTTCTTTAGATGGTATCTTGCTCATTTCCTCGGATTTTACTACTTGAGGAGGACTCCTCGCTCGGGATAAAAAGCATCCGAAGGTCAAACTGCTTAGGCGCTGGCCTTCCAAAAGCTTTGCTGTGGAGACACCGGATGACTTCTTCCCTTGAACTTCTGCAAGGTCATTAATCAAAATCAGGATCTGAATTCTTCACAACAGCTTGTTAAACACAGAACGAAAGGACATAATAACATGGACAAATCACTCCTTATGCCAGAGTAAAAGCCTGAAAATCCTAAAGGTCATCTTTTGTTTTTCTTTTTTTTTTATTATTCAATTTATTTAAACTAAAAAAAAAAAATTCGCCCATTTCTCCCACCACTCCTCCATCGCATCTGGCAACCACCAATCTGTTTTCTGTGTCAAAGAGTTTGGCTTTTCAATTTTATTTATTTATTTTTAGATTCCACATATAAAAGATCATAAGGTATTTGTCTTTTTCCGAACTTATTTAACTTAGCATAAGGCCCTCGAGGTTCATCCACGCTGTTGCAAATGCCAAGATTTCATTCTTTTTATGGCTGAGTAATATTCCACCTATATAACGTGGCTTCTTTATCCACTCGCCCATCGATAGACACTTAAATTATTTCCATATCTTGGCTATTGTTAATAATGCTGTAATGAACATGGGGTGCACATATCTTTTTGAATTAGTGTTTTCATTTTCTTCGGATAAATGCCCAGAAGTGGAATTGCTGAATCATATATGGTAGTTGTATTTTCAATTTTTAGAAATCTCCATGGTAGCTAAACCAATTTACATGACCACTAACAGTGTCCAAGGGCTCCCTTTTGTCCACATCGTTGCTAACACTTTGTTATTTCTTGTCTTTTTGATAACAGACATTCTGACAGGTAGAGGTGGTATCTCATTGTTGTTTTGCTTTTCTCTGATGATTAGTGATGAGGCCTGGTTGCCAAGGGAAACAGCCAAATGATTAGAGGGTTGGAAATTTCAGCCTCACTCTTCACCCTCTATGTCTGACCTCTGGGAAAGGGAGAAGGGCTGACAGTTTAATTAATCACCATTGATGTTTAAAGAGAGCGGAAAGGAGGGAGGGAAGTGAGAAGATCAATGTGAGAGAGACACATCAATTGGTTGCCTCCCGCACTGCAACGATACATACCCTTGACCAGGAATCGAACCCAAGACCCTTCAATGCACAAGCCAGGGCTCTAACTACTGAGAAAGACAGGCCAGAGTGACTAAATTTTTTTAAGCAAAAGTATTTGAAAATAAACACTGGAATTAGTATTATCTCCTTTGTGTTACTTGCTACTGTCTACCTGTGCTTGCTAATATGGACGTGTGATTATTTAAATATAAATCAATTCAAATTAAATAAAATGTAAAATCCAGTTCCTTAGTAGTGCCAGTCATATTTCAAGTGCTCAACAGTAAAATTCTATATATTAGTAACCAAATAAAACCAATTGAGCTATTTTAGTCAAAGTACTCATACCTTGTAGTTTTGACTGTATTGTTCTTATCTCTTCGGTTTGGTTTTGGTTGATCATACGAAGATTCTGATTCTCCAATTCCAGCTAAAAGGACATATGGTATTCTTTTATAATGGGATAACATTTCTAAAATATACTAGTAAATTAGAGTACATAGAAAATGTTAATACCTAACTACACATAAGCAAAATACTAAAAATTTATGGATTTATCAGAGTAAGTTATCAACCTATATAATTATGGCTTAAATATTAATTTTTCTAAAACTACGAGTTTTAAGTGTTTTCATCCCCAATGCCTTTTCATTGTAAAATTATTTTAAACCAAATTATTTTAGCATTTAATCTGCCATATAAACTAAATAATGTGTACTTCTCAGATACTGAATACAATTTTATGACATACACGTTTTATAATTTTTTAAATTAATGAATTAGAGTTAAAAATCAACTAATTAGAATGAGGCTACTTATACTGATTACCATGAACCTATCAATATTTTTCATTTTAGAAATATATTGAACATTAAAATAAAAGCTACCTATCTAACATTTACCGAAGACAGCAGCCAAACCAACTGATCAGAATTTTGTTTCACTTAGACTGATCATATATCCTGATAACTTATCTATTTAAAAGAAGTAAAAGGTACAAAAAGCAAAATATAACAGTAAGTACCTCATTTAACTTAAGTGTTACCCATTCTTTGATCTTAGCTGCTTTCTCTTCTATTATTTTAGCTTCTTGTATCCTTATTTGTTTCTGAAATAACATTAACAGTTTGTTTAGTTCAAATATAAGCTCACAGGTTTAAAAATTTTATATTATGCACAGAAAAAGGCAAATCCACTTAAAACCTGTTCCAAGTTAATACCTCTACCTTCAAATTACCAAACAGAATAAAAAATGACAATTGTCCAGTAGATACAATAATAAACCATATGGCATATAAGAATATTACTAGTTTTAACAACTACTATTCTCTTTCTCTGAAAGATAATATGCTGAAATCCATCCACTGAACTTTTCAACAAAAGAAACCATTTCTGAGAATGGTCTAGGGTTTATAACAGTGCAGGGGGGTCAACCAGGTTAGGGAGAAGAGAGTCAGAATCTCCTCTGGGACATGGCTTTGTTTTTTCCCCTCAAACACGGTTGGTTTTTAAAGATCCAGAAAAAATGAAGATCAGAAAGCGCTAGCTCACATTTACGAACTTAAAAATCTAGTTATGGTTACAAAACTACTGAGAATGTGACTATCATATAAATGACAGTTGGTGGGGAACAGAGGTGGTGAAGGCTCAAAACCACTGACCCAATAAAACACCAATCCCCACAGAAATGGGGGGAAAAAAAGCTGAAAATAAGTAATTTAACATATTTAACAATTTCATAGTGGTCATATTTAAATGATGCTAAATAATCCTAATGCAATTTTTTTTTTTTGCTAATAAACCTTTAAAATACAATACTCAATCTCAATAAAGTGGTTTCCAAACAGTGTGCACATTTCTAAACAAACAGATTAGTCACAAACATATCTTTAAAATATAATGGTTCATCAACATTCCCAACACCCTCAAACCATCTAAAACAAAGATTTATTTGAAACATTTTACGGACAGAAATACCTGCTGATAACCAAGTGTTTTCAACCTAAACATTACACTCAAACTTTTATAGTTAGGAGGACGGTCACATACAAAAAGTATCTCAGAATTACCCCAGACTTAAGGGTGAATGCCATTTTACTTTCACCTCTCAACAATAAATGTGATGCAATTCTATGGGTAAGATTTCAGACCAGAATTTAGAGGTATAAGCTCTGTCTCTTTAATCTTTGTGATGATACATAAATGATGCATATATTTAGAACTATTTAATAATCAAATTCTTCCTAACCTGCTCTTCAAGTTGCAGTTCCAAGTTTTGTATGATGTCATCTTTTTCCTGTATCAGGGTCTCCAGATCTTGACACTTTTTATATAATCTTGTCTCTGATTCACTGGTTTGAATATTAGCTGCTTTTAATTTCTCTTCCATAACTTGTACCTAAGTTCAGAAGGTAAATAATGAAATTAGGCATGGACTTAATTTATCATAGTATTAAATTTAGAATTTTACTTTAACATTAAATAGGTTCCTAAAAGGTATCATCATAAAAGGAAAATACTGCATAGCACATTTTAATATACATAACAATTATCAAGTCTGAAGACATTTTGCCAAGTGGTGTTAACTCTGAGTTACAAAAGGGTACATTAGAGATTTTCAGAATATTGCTATCTTATAATGTACATGTTTAGTAGCATAATAATAATATGCAAAGCATTTCATAAGAGTATAGGATCAGGAAGTTCACAGCCCTAACTTTTTCATATTTTAAACAAAGCAGGAACATAAAGAAGATGAGTGGTGAGGTAAAGACTCTAATTAGATGGCCTAGCATAATAACACATTTTGAGGGGAAAATTAAACTTAGATGAAAAAACACACACACATCTATACTATAAAAGGCCTGTGGCTCTAACGCTGTAATGACCAAAGACCAGCGTGAGTGGGCAGGGCCGTGCGATTTCGCACACTGGGCTTCTAGTATATATATAATGAAAAGCAAAAGGAAATCAAAAGAACCTTAAGCTCCACTGATGGAATCATAAAAAATATTTTAAAAAATTAGTGTCAAGATATAGGTAGGAGAGTATGTCAAGTGAGGTTTATTGATTCACTAATTTAACAAATATTCAGTGAATACCTGCTTCTGCCAGACTGTTCTAGGTCCTGGGAAGACATCAGCGCATAAAAAGGACCTAAAGTCTTTGCCTGAATTGAAATTAAATTCTACTGGGAAGGAGAGATCACAAGCATAATAAAGGTGTCAAAATTGTACAGTATGTTACACAAGATGATAAGGGTAACGGGCAAAAAAGAACAAGATAAAAGAGTGTGTCTGGGGGTACATTGGTGCAAGTTTAACATCTAAAATATATTGGTTCTGTGTGGATCTTTTGCAAAACACATCTGAGCATATGAAATCTTAGAAGGGATGTGTGAGTGTTAATGACAGTAAGAAAGAAAAGAAAGTTCTGGGCAATTTCTATGACATTAAGACTTTTAGTTTATATACTCCAAATAAGTAAGAATGTTGTTTTAGCAATGCTTTAGATTAGAGGGGCAAGGAAGAGAAATATGCAAAAGCATTTGAGAAATTAAAGATTATAGTTAGGATGAAAAAGCTTAAACTTTTAAAAATACCTCTGAAAAAAGCACGCAGTCCTTACTTATGTTTAAAAATACTTAACATCTAGAAGGATAATCTTAAGGTTAATTTTGGTTTTGTTTTTTTAACCATGATTACAAGATTTCATCTGTGGGTTGAGCGTATAAATGTAAATTCAACTCCAATGCCAAAAGGATCTTATTCAAATACCACCCACATGGCGGGAAACTATGAAAATAAAGGTAGATTTTTAAAAAGATAAAAATGTACTTCACTATCTAAAAGACAATTTTAAGTTACCTCAAGGTTTAGATTTTTTTTAACATAACATATCAGGTTTTCTGCAGAAACCGCAGACCAACAGTCAAGGACACGGGTCTACACTAGAGATGCTGTTGTGGAAAACATCTGAAGGAAGACAGTGAGCATCTAGGGTCGATCTGAAGGTGGTACAGTCAGTCCTGCACAGGACATTCTGCAGCTATGGGAGCAGAGAGAGAAGAGCAGAGTCCAAGTCCAAAATGCTATTTCTGCTCCAGGGATCCAGTAAGAGATGACAAACCTAAAGGGGAGCAGAATATTCTCCCCCAAATATGCCTCTTTGCATTACTTAATTATTTGAATGAAAGTCACTTGAGAAAACAGCCAGCTGACCCTCTTTGGTCCCCCCCAAAGCATGAAACCAATCTCCCATGTGAAAGATGCCCTCCCTGTATCAGGAGGGTAGAAGGCATTCTTGCCACCGGAGTAAGAAATTTAGGGCCGAGGAAACTATGTAAACAAGTCTTGTTACTTCTTCATAAATTTAGTGAAGGGCAGCCCCCTCTGTCTTGTCAATTATTCACAAGTTTACTGTTCTCTCGTCTAAAAGGTACGAAAACTGCCTGCTTTGTTCACTTCTATGAGCCTCATGTCTTTATGGGGCTCCCATACATAAATAATTAAATTTGGGGTTTTTATCCTATAAATCTGTCTAATGCCAACTTAATCATTAGATCAGCCAAAGGACCTAGAAGGAAAGAAATTTTTCCATGCCTATAAGCCTAAAGCAAACCAAAAATAACTGAATAAGAGTAGAAATAAACATTACCAGGCCTACACCTACAAGCTGCCACATAAAACTGTCCTGTCATTGCCTAGGAAAACTCTGGTGTGGGAGTATGCATCTTCCTTGAAAAACATATTCAGTTTGAAAGACGTGCTCGTTTTATGAATGAATGCCACAGTCAGAGCTCCTTGGCTGCATCGTTGGTAAATTGATTAGTACTTTTAGATAAACAATTTGCCCAGGCAAGGAAAATATTGGCAAAAATGGCAAAGTCTCCTGGGGAGAGCGATCACAAAGTAGTTCCAGGCAACCCACTTGCTAAGAGGTCCTGTGAAGACCGAATTCCACAGAATTCAGCAGTAGTCCTTGATAGTTAATGAATAAGAGTTCTACAGAAAAGGCTTATAGAAAAACCAAGCGGCTCTCAAAATATCTTACCACAAGTGCACAGAAAACAGCCCGGTTCTTTTTTGATTCATTTAATCTGAACCATATAAAGATTTTAACTGCTCAGAGATTGGCCAATAACAAACATATATGAATTCAAACTGGTTGTTAAAGAAACGCTTGCAAGGCTCTGGAGATTAGGATGACTGAGTAGCAATCATTTATTAGGAACCAAAAATGATTTGGATGCTAAGAACCAACTTTACAGAAGGCAGATTAGCCCACATGTTAGAATGGTCGCAGGGAACTTTAAATCCAGCTCCTACCAATCACAAACAAAGGCAAGTGGTTGAACTCAGGACAGAAGGAAAACACGTGCTTCTCCAGGGGAAACCATTTACCCCTCTTTGGTTAGCATAAAACCGTGTAGTACCTTTGAGGACACGGCTAATCAGGTACTTGGGAATGAATCCTATGGATCATGATATCCAAATGTGCTACTTATTGCTTTCCTGTCTCACAGAATACTCAGAACCAGTAGTGGGTTGACCTGCACACACTGCTTTCAAAAGTTGTAATAATAAAAATGTACTACAGCATTAAGTATAAACACGGTCAATATGCCTCTGGGGAAATATGTGATTTTTTTTCCCCTAAAGCCCATGCATTTAATGGTGTTGCAGGTGATGCCACTCATGAATAAACAAGAAGAAAAATGGTCAAAGCTAAAAAGTGTCCAGTTGGGCTGGTTTCGGCCGGCTACTGCTTTTAGTGGTGGAACATTCCTTTTTGGTTAATATAAGTACAGTTTAAGTCTTAGGGTATGGCTCAATGACAAAGGACAAGCTGAATTTAAGCAACATAAACAGCAGACAGGCCACAGTCCCATGGAAACTGTTAAAGATAGCAAAGGATTCAGCTGCCCTAACTCAGTAATATTTACTTAATCTTGTGAAGGCCAAAGCAAGGTGCTACTATCAGTGCACATGAGAATTCATCTGCTCTGTTTATATTTCCTGTTAACTTTTAGATTCATTATGAAGTATTTAAGAAAAAATTCCATTGGAAGCATAAAAAATAGGGACTGAATAAACTTAAAGTATTGTCACAAAAAGATATACAGATTTTGCTAAATTCTATAGAAACTGGAAGATTTGCAAATCTAACTACCTTTTTAGGGGTGGGAATTGGTTTAAGGCAATATATCTAAAATAATCAAGTATGATGTTTTATTGCTTAAAAATGTAGCACAAAGAATTAAATAACTTTACACCTGGTATCCTCAAAGGACAACATCAAATAAGAAATTCTTCCTGTTAACTTATCAAATCAGTAGATGAGCTAAAGGCTATAAACTGCCACGGTTTGCTTCCCTTGAACTGATCATTATTTCTAAGATCCAGCGAATAAAAGAAAAAAAAAAAAAACACCTGAAAATCACACATAAAATGTACTTAGTTTAGTTTAATTTTCAGAGCTAAATAAATGTGCCATATACGTAAAGTAAGTATTTCAACTTAAGAAAGGGCAAACAAAGCCATTCTCAATTCCTTTCTTTCTTTTTCCCTATAGTATGAGCAGTTAAAGAGGAGAAAGAAAGGGTAGGGAAAGATAGCCCTATCTGACAGAGAGACATATAGAGACAGACAGGGGCATCAGAGGTAAAGAGAGATGCCATCAGGAAAGAACAAAGTCAGAAGGAGAAGTCAAGGAGGCAGACATGAAAGCCAGAGAGGCAGACAAAATGTGTGCTACAAGGTGTGGGGCTAAACAGGCACATACATACAGGACCCACTGCAGAAAAACAACAAAGTCCTTGGTGTAGAACGACAGAGTGTCATAAAAATAAGTCTTTCATAGACTATAAGTAACCTTTTACAATTTTATTAACTAGGGGCCCGGTGCACAAAAATTTGTGCAGTTGGGGGGGTCCCCCAGCCCAGCCTGTGCACTCTCACACTCTGGGACCCCTCAGGGGATGTCCACCTGCTGGCGTGCCTGGTCAGCCTGAGTGAGGGGCTGATGGCTGTTTGCAGCCTGGTCAAGCCCCCAAGTGGGGACCTCACCCCGTGGGGTGTGACCAGCCTGGGTGAGGGGTTGAGGGCCGTTCTCAGGCTGCCCATAGCGCCCATTGACCCAACGTCCCAGTGAGGCTGGCTGGAATCAGGTTTATGGGGTTTATTTATCTTCTATAATTGAAACTTTGTGGCCTTGAGTGGAGACCTAGGCAGGCAACAAAGCCTCCTGTTTGTTTCAGCTCTGTAGCTTCTATAATTGAAACATTGTTGCCTTGAGCAGAGGCTACAGCCAGCCTAGGCAGGCAGTTTCCTCCATTGCTGGTGCAATGGAAGCCTCCTGTTTGCTCTAGCTCCGTGGCTGCCGGCTGCCATCTTGGCTGGGTTTGCATACAGTCACTCTGATTGGCTGGTGGGCATGGCTGGTGGGCATGGCTTAGGTGTAATGGAGTGGGGGTCAATTTTCATATTACTCTTTTATTAGATTAGATTATTGGCCTTTTAGCCAATATTTAGACTGAAGTGGAGATATTACTATCAGCTAAAGAATATAACCCCTGGCTGGTGTGGCTCAGTAAGTTGGAGCACTGTCCCTTACACTGCAAGGTTGCAGATTCAATCCCTGGTTGGGGTGCATGCAAGAGACAACGGAACAATGTTTCTCTCTTACATTGATGTTTCTCTCTCTCCTTCCACTTTCTAAAATCAATAATGATGATGATAATAATAATAATGAATATAAAATCAAGCACAGCAAAGATCCTTACCATTACTACTAGTACTTCTACCAATACCTAGAGTTGAGGTTTTAGAGAATTATTGGTAATTTTTTAATGTGATGATGGCACTGTAGTTAGGATTTTTAAGTCTTCATTTTTAGATTAGTTGCTGAAATACTCATGAGTGAAATAAGATGTCTGAGATTTGTTTCAAAATAACCTGGTGTCGGGGTGAGGAGGGAAAAGTGGATGGAGTTATAGAGTAACCATGAGTTAATTAACTGTTGAAGTTAGTATTGGGTGTTCATTACCTATATTCTCTACTCTTGTAGGGGTTGACATTGGGCATAATAAAGCTTAAAATTTTTCTTTTCAAGAGTAATTAATTTAAGAAAACTAAGGATTAGGTTAGTTTGGGTTTCCTTGGAAAGTTGTCAGACCACTTAAAGAATCACTGTGTGAAATTAAATCTTTTAGGTGAAAACATAATTTGATAATGCTATTATCAAATTGAAGGACAGAAACATGATAAACTTAGAGCAAGGATAAGCAATTTAATGTAAACTTCTTGGAGAAATAATAATTTTGAAATTCTTGACTGAATCTGATAGACATCTTTTCATAAAATGTGAAGCTATGGATTTAAGGTTATTAAACTTTAAGGTTTGTGGCCTCATTCAAACCACTCATTTTGCTACTGGCAAGACCCAGAAACGGTTAATTGATTTATCAAGCATTTGACTTATCTCCCCACACCTATTAACATATTAATTGTAAAATTTTATATGTAGTTTTCCTAATATAACTCTAAGCATTGTTCCATATTAGTAATATATATTCTTTAATATTATTTTTAAAGTTTTTTTAAAAAACATGTTTTGTTTATTTCAGAAAGGGGGGGGGAAAGGAGGGAGAGAGAGAGATAGAAACATCAATGATGAGAATCACTGACCAGCTGCCTACCGCACACCCCTTACTAGGGATGGAGTTCAAAACCCAGGTATGTGCCTGACTGGGAATCAAACCTCAATGTCTTGGTTCTTGGGTCAACGCTCAACCACTGATCCACACCGGCCAAGCTGTTATATTATTTTTAATTGTTTTTATTGCTTCATGGAATGGATACAGTTCATTCCTTCATTCTTCTATGATAAGGCATTCATATTATTTCCAACTCTTTATTACTATAAGTAAAGCTGCTTTGAATATTATTTATATACAAAACTTCATTTTGATTAGGATTACCATAAAATTCACATTTTATTTTCTCAAAAGATGAAAACTTCCTGACAGAAGTATATTTATCCTTTTGAAAACCAGTTAAGTGGCAAAATAAAGGTAGAGTCTCCATTTCTCTATGGATCCAGCTCATGAACAGTCAAAATGATAGTATGTAGAGGAGGGCAGAAGACTAGTTTGAGAACTGTTTTGGGCAAAACAATGTTGATATTAGTAGAGGCAGAAAAAGGCTTTTTTAACTAAAATTATACCCTACCTGTTGAAAAGCTTTTTCTGCTTGACGTTCAGCATCAATAACTTGTCTCTCAAGCTGTTGCATCTGAAAAGTGAGGAATATAGAAAGAATATAAAAGCTCATATTTCCCTTTTGAAAGGCACTTAGAAATCTCACAATGTCACCAACTTTTTAAGGAATATTTAAAGTAGCTCAATGGATATGAATGACATACAATTTACCACATTAAAGGCTTTTTTAGTGCACATTTATTTTTTTAAATATATTTTATTGATTTTTTACAGAGAGGAAGGGAGAGGGATAGAGAGTTAGAAATATCGATGAGAAAGAAACATCGATCAGCTGCCTCCTGCACACCTCCTACTGGGGATGTGCCCGCAACCAAGGTACATACATGCCCTTGACCAGAATCGAACCTGGGACCTTTCAGTCCGCAGGCTGACAATCTATCCACTGAGCCAAACCGGTTAGGGCTCTTTCAGTGCACATTTAAAAACCAATCAAACAAAATACCAAAGGTTTGATACTTTTAATACAATGTAATATATAACACATGAGTAAATGTCAACAGAATTTTCTTCACTGAGCTTTGAATGAAAAATTATTGGTCAACACATAGTAAAAACAATACATTAATTTTAAAGAGAATGGTAAAACTTCCAATGTCATTCTTGATCAGAAAGTCACAATGATATCAGAAAGTGGTGTGTTCTCATAAGCTGTATTTCCTGTCTCATTCTTGAAGAATCCACAAATGACCATGATTGGGCTGTACTGAAGGAGACTGGGGTCAACACTGGAACAAAGCAGAGCCCAACAACCCTAAAAGTGATTAGTTTGTTTAACATTTTAACAATGACGTGGATACAGATGAGGAAAACTTACGACTATGTCTTCGAAAAGTATGGCAACAACCACAACTGGTTCTTCCTTGCACATCCCACTACACTTGCTGTCATTGAAAATTTAAAGTAGTTTCTGTTTACTAGGGACGCATCACAGCCTCCTATCTGGGACACACAATAACACCTGGTGACTTTAAATACATGACTATGGAAGGAGGAATTGTCGTAAGTAAAGAACCTATGGAAAGACTTAGCCTTCTAAAAGGTGTGCAGAGCTAAGCAATTTGGACGTTATCTGAGGATATGCAGCTGGCAGTCTGCCTGGAGCTCTTGCAGAAATGCAGGGAAAGAGATAGAACCAAGAGAAGCTAAATCCAGAATATGAGATTCTAACAGGATTCTACCACTAAATATGAAATAAGCTAAGCAGCTTCTCCCCAGATATTGAGTGTAGTTACACAACAATGGTTAAGGCAGGCGTAATGAATATCATGTAATAAAAATTCAATAGATGTAATACAAACTTTGATAGAAGAAAATCACTACATTTTCACAATCTATACTATAGATCAAAAATGTTGAATGTGTCACATTACATATATGTAAGTACACATGTAAGTATCTTCAATAAAGTTTAGGACACTTTAAAATCCATTTATAGAAAAAATATGAAAGGCAATACTTTATTTCTGAGTGACTGTTTTCATAATCATTTAAGCTGTAAAGTAACTTTGCAAAAACACTTAATAAAGTAATGCAGGAAATATTCACGTAAGTTTCTACTTTCACGATGTAAACTATTACGTAAAGCTTGGGCTAATTCTATAACCAATCCACACTAAGTTACTAAAAGAAACTTGAATGATCTGCTGCCCATATCAGGCATTGGGCAAAAATAAGTATTTTACGAACAGGCCACTTAACACAATAACAAAACCTTCTCTTTTGATTACTACAGAAGTGCTCTTTGTAGCCAGAGTAGACACAGCAGCAAACAGCAGGAGGAAGTCTGCCATTTATGATTTAGATCATAACACCACTGTGATTAATGCTTAGTGTTTCCACTATTGTAGACTGGCTACTTTGGATGGAATATTTTAGGACCTTTATACTTAATGCTGTAGGCAGCAATCCCCCAAGTAGCTTTCTTCCTGACTGTTTCCCCCCATAGAACCCATAAAAGACTCTATCACCATTTTGTTATAATAAATATCTTCAGTCAGTAGCCCGCAATGATATAAATGGGCCTGCAACGTCTTATTGTTAGTGTACGTGTAATTTCTGTTAGGCACCGTGGAATACTAGGTGAGGCAACAGAGACACAGAGGTGTGGAATTTAAATAGGGTAATTGTGGTCATATGAAAAGCAAACAGTGCTGTCCACCGACTCTTCCTTCCCCTGAGAGAATTCGAAACCACCTCTGGGGAATCGGAGTCACAGAAGGAAGGTCCAGTGGCCAGAAACCAAACAGTCACGCTGTGTCAGTCAAAGGCAGCAGTAGGTGATGTGGGCCACGCTGATACCTAAAGGGAAAATTCTTCCAATCTAACCCATAGGAAATAACATTCGCTCCAAATGAAAACGAAACGTCCCTTCTTCCCTCCCTGACTCAGAAAACTAGTAATATTGTAAAGTAGGAAAACTACTTAAATCTCAGCTTCCCTGAAGAGTTTATATTTGGCATACTGGAGATATTTCCAACACCATTCCTTAAATTCCTTTAAAGACCTCTCCCACTTACAGCAGTATTTGCCCAAGACTTCAATAAGGACTTTTTCTTCATAAACTTCAATATTCTAAGTTACTTAGAAATTATGACGAAAAAAAAAATTCTTTTTAAGAAAAATCCCCTGTATTCTCCTACTCCATCTCAAAAAACAAAAAACCCACATAAGGTACCTATTTATAACTAAAAATTCACCTTTCATTATAAAAAACACTCTGAGATCATCTCACACATCTTTTCTAAAAAATTCAGAAAGATGTCTCCTATCAATTGGTAATTACATTTGTTTAAATCATCTCTTTGCACGTGTAGCCAGTGTATTCATTTAGGAAGATATAGGAAAACAATAATGAGTTACTTCTATGTGCCAGACACTCTATTTATATATAAACTACATCACAAGAAAAGTGTGAAAGGTCTAAGGTTTACTGCCAGCTCTTCAATTTCTAGCTGTGTGATACTGAGCATACTATTCAAATACTCTGTCTTAATGTCAACACAATAGTTTCCTCATCAGGTTACTTTGGGATTTAAATTAGCTAATGGTTGTACTAACAGCTTAGGAACTGTAGTTAGCACTTACTGTTAGCTGCCATGGCCCGTGCCAATAAAACAGAACTAAGAATCAAAAACTATTGCAGGAAAGAAAAGTTGGCTAGAATTCCTGGCAGAGAGCTAAAGAATCAAATTAGTATTCTCTCAAGAATCCTCAGACTTGGGCAGCATCCATTTGGGGGGAGGTGTGGAGAACTAGTAGGGAAAAGCTATGGGGCAGACTGGTCCTAACATAAAACCAATGGTTATGAATGGGACCAGACTGGCCTCTGGAATGCAATATTTGACTCAAGTTGGCATGTAGAAGCAATGCAATAAGGTTTGCTTTGAAAAAATATGTAATGTTATGTAAATCATGATTACTACATACACACACAGATACCAGCCCCCAAGCAGAGATGGATTTATATGTTGCATGGCCGAAAAAAAGATTGAATAGATGAGTGGGTATGTCAGAGAAAGCAAGGAATGTGGTAATAAAACTAGATGGGAGAGGCCATATAGGGTGATGGCTAAGCATTCAGGTTCTAAAAGCAGAATGCCAAGTTTCAAATCTTGGCTTCATCACTTACTTTTTGGCACAAACACAGGCAAGCTAAATAACTGTTATACGCCTAAGTTTCCTACTCTGCAAATATGGATAATTCAGTACCCAACTCATAGGGCTGTTGTAATAATTAAAAAGTTAATTTACATAAAGCACTTAGAAGATTGCCTGGCACATAGTAAGCATCAGTTTCCTAATCAGTAAAATGGGAACAATAAAATTTATCACTTCACAGGTTGTTAAGCACATAAAATATCAACAAATACTTGGTATTTTTATTAAAACATGGATGGGTACCAAAACTAATTTTTAATCCAGAGAAAAATATTGCATAATGGAATATAACAGAAAATATTGTGAAAAACGTTATTTCCATTTTGGTGTTGAATCTACTTACTGGAAAATCATGAGTAACTTGGCAAAGTTATCCACTTTCCACTGTATAAGACACAACTGAGTAATTCCATCTCTTAGATCTGGCAAAGGATTTAAGTCACAGATACAAAAGACAAAAAAACGGTGGGGAGGAAGAAAAACCCACAACTAAAATCGCAATTTTAAAATAATATTACTCTCAAAATTCATCTACTGACAAAGAAAAAAGGAAGTCTAATAACATAAATCAATTATCAAAAGCTATTCACAATTTTACTTGTAGGGAAAACAACACTAACGTTTTAAAAATGGGCACCAAAAATTTTTTGTTACAAGTCTTTTAAAAAAACAGAACAAATGTTGCCATCAAATTCAGAATTTAATGGTCAACTAATTGGAAACCAAATAAGCATAACTTCTATTTAGTCCACAGGGAACCAAGAACATTTTGAGGAGTCAAGAGTGTGCTAACTGCTGAGAGATTAAGGCAACACTTAGGAAGTTATCCATGAGATTTACCAACACGCATGTAATTTATAATCTTGACAAAAATCATTGTATGAGGTGATTAGAATTGTGGAAAATACCATATAAATCACAGTACAACCTAAGAAATGATTTTTACAGAGAGAGGAGCAAAAGACAAAAGCATGTGTCACTAACTTTGAGTTAGGATAAGCTCCCCCAACTTGGAGATATTCAACTGGTATTTTCTTCAAGTTCCAATTTTGATTATAATAGAGATAACTAAAGCAAATTGATACTGGGTACTAATGGCATAACTTTAATCTTTGGACCCAAAAGATGTTAAAGCACAAAATTTAAGATGATATTAAACTGAATGCTGTTTTTCTGGGCTTTAGTGATATGTAGTTGTAGCATTAAAATATCTCTGTGCTAGGAGATTCTTACCTAGTAGTGAAAGGAAGATCTCATTTTTGGAGATCTGATACCTGTACCAGCCCTCCATCCCAAAAGGATTATGCAGACCACAGTGGAAGAAGCCACCTGTAAGTTACTCTGATCAGTTATGAATGACCGTTAATATCATTTATCCATTCACCCAGGCAGCATTGTCCAACAGAAATACATAATGTGAGTCACATGTATAATTTTAAATTTTCTAGTCAAATTAAAAAAGTAAAAAGAAATAACTAATATTAATTTTAATATTTTTAATTTAACCCAATATCCAAAAATTATGATTTCAACATGCAATCAATATAAAAATTATCGCTAGAGAATGTAAGATATTTTACATTATTTTTTTCATACTAAATCTTTGAAATGTCGTGTGGGTTTTATATGTGCAACACATCTCAATTTTAACTTGCTTTATTTCAAATGCTCAATAGCCACTTATGCCTAGTGGCTGCCATATTGGACAGTGCAGATCTAAAATCCAAGTTCCCTGGAAATCCAAGGAACACAGCTTGTCTTGTTCAAATTGTAACTGCAGCTTTAAGAACAGTGTCTGTCACAGAGTCAGCCCTCAACGGATATTTCTGAATGAATGAATGCACAAATGAATGACTTTATCTATTCATTTTATACACAGATATGCCCCCCAAATACTTGTGACATAAATAAAATTTTAATTACATGATTAGAATTGTTAAGAAAAGCATATAATTATCTTAAATTCCAGCTGAGATGATAGTTTAGTGGTATACAGTTAGTCAACATTAATACTGTACTGTTTCAAATACAGTATAAACTCATTTTACTATCAATAGGGAATGTTCTTCTATAATCACTTTAAACATAACTTTCCTAAACATTAAGTGGATCAAAATACTGTCATACTTCTCTAGTAAAATCAAATAAATTGTAGCTTTTCTTTCTGGAATAAATGCACTCTACATTCATCAAAGACACATAATGCTTACATATTCCACTAGTATTTGCAATGAAATGTCTTTGTTTTAATTTACTCTGAGACTGGCAAAAGGCTAGACCAAATATGGCTTCAAAGCGCTGACAAAAAGTTAAATTATAGTCATTATGCTTCAAGCGTTTATACTCAAAAGTACTGATATTACTTAACAGAAATGAAATAGGCCCTAAATCGCTGCTGTTTAATAACACAGGTTAAGGAGAAAAGCTTACCTTCTCTGCTAGGAGCTCTCTTATCTTGCTTGCTTGAACTCGAAATTTCATGAGTTGGGACTCCAGAGCTATGCATCGTTCTTTCCAATCTACTGGTCCTTCTGTCTCAGAAAGCTCTGCCATATTTATTCTATAAAAGAAAACATTCAAATGGCATAATAGCAATTAGCATTCAGAGTAATTCATTAAGTCATCTGATGTACACATTCTAATAACCATTTAATCATATCCAGATACAAGTTTTGAATTCTAAGATAAACTCCAGAACTGGTGTTAGCACATGGAAAGCACTTAGCTGGATACAGTAAGCCAGGGTTAGAGGCCTAACTGTATTAATTAAATTTTCTATGTAATCTAATCATTCTCTGTCTCAGTTTATCCAATCTAGAAAAAGGAGAACACAATAGTAAAAAATCATTCTTTTTTTTGATTGGGTATGTTATGAGGGACAAAACAAAGTGCAGTTTTTAATAGCACTTTGGTTGTGGGTTCGATTCCTGGTCAGGGCGCATACCTAGGTAGCAGTAAAATAGCGCCACAAACAAAGAGTACTATTATTATTTTAGCTCTGCTCAACAGATAAGATTTTTAAAATCTATCAGCTCATGATTTTATCACACTCTTAAATTTACATAATTATTACAATTGGATTCTATTGGTAGCATGATGAAATTACCTAAAGAAGCTTTATACCAGTGCTACAACTAAGGCTTGGATTTACCAGTATATTATAATTATTATCACCACCCTAAATGTGCCCAGGTCCAGGTTGTTTTTCTAGCCAAAAATGCTTTGGCATATTTAACAGGGCAAAGTTGTATAATATTTATATTATAACCCTGGACAAGTTTGCATAATTTTTATTCGGTACAAGAAGAGAAGATAAATGTAAAACTTAGAATCACCTATATTAAGTAAATAAATCTGGAATCAGTTTCCTATGAACTTTCCTTTTGGAGGAGATTAATCCAGAGAGAAGCACTGTAAGGGAGAAGCCAGGAGGCAGGGAAAGGTTTTGAAATTCTAAAGAGCAAAAAATAGTACTTGATTTTGAAAGCCTGATTGTTTCTGGCTCCGGGATTCATGAAAGTAGTCTGAAATGTTTGTTAATGTTTTATCAGGTCATTTAATAAATAGGTTGGTAATAATATATTTCTGAATTGGTCTTGCTACGAACGGACAAGATTTGCATTAGCAGTGAATCTCCTGAAGAAACCAAACCTGTCAGTTAATATATGTGACAGCAAAACTCTCAGAACCCAAGGATAGAACTGCAGTTGAAGGTGTACTTATGCTGCACTTTTGTTTTACAAAAGTATGTCTCCCTCACATATTGAACAATTATTCCCCAATATTTAGTGTAATATAACCCCCAACTTATATCAGTTTTTAAACCCACAAAGGATTATTTTCCTAGCATAACTATTGTTTTATGCTTGCCCTGGCGAGGTGGCTCAGTTGGTTGTGGGTTCGATTCCTGGTCAGGTTGCATACCTTAGTAGCAGGTTTAATCCCTGGTTGGGGCACAGGCGGGTGTACAGGAGACAACTGATGGTGTTTTTCTCTCTCTCTTCCTCTCCCTCTCTCTCTCCTCTCTCTTCTTTCTCTTCTCTCTCTTCCTCCTTCCCTTCCTCTCTCTAAAATCAATAAAAATTGTCCTCGGGTGAAAATTTAAAAATATTTATATTGTTTTATGCTTAAAATCAGTTTTCACATTAATACTTACATCACTCAATAATTTACAAATAAATATATGCAAAGTTGTCCTACAAAAGCTACAACTTTATTAAGGGCACCACAACCATGGAAGTCATTCTCTTTTCATTTCTTTTGTTTGTACATATACCTCACCCCACTGTTTTCTGAGTTTTTTTCCTAAAGATATTAGCCTTGTTAATGACCTTTTTCATTATCCACATTAAACTTACTATCAATAGTGTAGGAGTAAATAATGCAGTTTGTCAATCACAAACTTTTTCTCAATTCTGTTGCTACTTCATTTTTCTCTTCATTAGCTTTAGAATGGACAAGGAAATAAAATGTGGATGAAATCCTATATGATAAAAGGGTAATATGCAAATTGACCCTACCAGCAGAATGACTGGGAATGACTGGTCACTATGACACACACTGACCACCAGGGGGTAGATGCTCAATGCAGGAGCTGCCCCTGGTGGCCAGTGCACTCCCACAGGGGGAGCTCTGCTCAGCCACAAGTGAGGCTGACTACTGACAGTATAGCGATGTTGGCGGGAGCCTCTCCTGCCTCCTCGGCTGCGCTAAGGATGCAGCGTAGGCCTGCTCCCTGTTGGCAACTGGACATCCCCTGAGGGCTCCCAGGCTGCCAGAGGGATGTCTGACTGCCAGCTTAGGCCTGATCCCCCCAGGGAGTGGGCCTAAGCCAGCAGGTGGACATCCCCCAAGGAGTCCCAGACTGTGAGAGGGCACAGGCCGGGCTGAGGGACAGCCCCCCCAGTGGACAAATTTTTGTGCACCGGGCCTCTAGTATTAAAAATAAAAATCAGTCCTGGAAAGACATCCTTAAGTCTTAAGCCATTCATATCATTGCACAAAAATATAGGGACACTCTATTCTAAAACAACAAGAAGAACATATTTCATGTTAATTTTTGCTCTACATTTAAAATACTTTATGCTTTACTGTAAAATTATTACAGTTTAAAAATAACGAACATATTTTTAACAAATGAAAATAAGTCAATATAATGCACCATATGAGTAGAATAAAAGACAAAAAACACAAAATCATTTTGATAGATTCAGAAAAACATTCAACAAAATCCAACACCATTTCATGATAAAAACATCAACAGCCTGCTGGTCAGTGTGGCTTAGTGGTTGAGCATTGACCCATGAACTAGTAGGTCACCGTTTGATTCCTGGTCAGGGCACATGCCTGGGTTGCAGGCTTGATCCCCAATAGGGGGCGTAAAGGAGGCAGCCCATATGGATGATTCTCTCATCATTGATGTTTCTCTCTCTCTCCTTCTCCTGTCCTCTCTCTGAAATTAATTTAAAACATACTCGTTCAACAAACTAGTAATAGAAAGGAACTTCCCCAACCTGATAAAGAGCTTCTATGCAAAGCCCACAGGTAACATCATACTTAACAGTAAATGACTGATCCACTAAGGTTAGAAATAAGACAAGGATGTGCACTCTCACCTCCTGTAGACAGCATTGTATTGAAAGTTCTAGAAACCTTCAGGGCAAGAAAATGAAACAGAAAGCATCCAGACTGGAAAGGAAGAATGAAACTACCTCTGTTTTCAGATGTCATGATCTTGTGCACAGAAAATTCCAAGGAACCCACCAAAAAAACCTACTAGAACCATTTGAGTTCAGTACAGTTTCAGGTACCAGATCAATATGCAAAAATCAACTGTTTTTCTATATACTAGCCAGGAAAAATCCAAACATGAAATCAAGAATATATTCCATTTACAATAGTATCACACATAATTAAACACTTAAGGATAAATTTAACATTAGGAGTGCAAGGATTGTACTGTGAAAACTGCCAAACATCACTGAAAGAAATTTAAAAAGACCTAAATAAATGAAAGACAGCCCTTTTCATAGATTGGAAGACTTAATATTGTGAAGATGGCAATACTTGCCATCGGATATACACATTCAATGCAATCCCTATCAAAATTCCAGAAATTGACAAGCTGATCCTAAAATTCATATAGAAATTCAGGGGACCCAGAGTAGCCAAAGCTGTAGGACTCACATGTTCCAATTTCAAAAATTGCCATAAAGCTACAGTAATGAAGACCATGTGGTATTGCCATAAAGACAGACATGTAGATCAATGGAATGAAATCGAGAATACAGAAATAAAACCTCACATTTACATTCAATTGCGTTTTGACCAAGGTGCCAAGACCATTCAATGGGAAAAGAGTAGTCTTTTTAAAAAATGGTGCTGGCTTGGCTCAGTGGACAGAGCATTAGCCTGCGGACTGAAGAGTCCCGGGTTCGATTCTGGCTGGGGGCACATGCCTGGGTTGCGGGCTCGGTCCCCAGTGTGGGGCGTGCAGGAGGCAGCTGATCCACGATCCTCTCTCATCATTGATGTTTCTATCTCTCTTTTTCCCTTCCTCTCTGAAATCAATAAAGAAATATATTTTTAAAAAATGGTGCTAGAGGGAGATTGAGGATTAGGTGAAAAAGGTCAAGGGATTGAGAAGTACACATTGGTAGTGACAACAGTCATGGAGATGTAAAGTACAGCATAGGAAATATTGTGCCCGTTGAGTACTGGGAACCTCAAGGAAAACACTTTGTAAGGTATATAATTGTTTAGCCACTATGCTGTACACCTGAAACTAATATAAAAAATATTGAATTTAAACTGCAATTAAAAATAAAAATTAAAAAATGGTACTAGACAACTGAATATCCACAAGCAAAAGAAAAATTTGCCCCCCTTCACACTTTATATCATATACACAATTTAACTTAAAATGGGTCAAAAACCTAAATATAAGAGCCTAAGTTCTAAACTCTTAGAAGAAAACATAAGCATAAGTCTTTGTGATTCTGGATAGACAACAGTTTCTTAGATATGATGTGGAAAGCATAAGTAATTAAAGAAAAATAGATAAATTTGACTTAATAAAAATTTTAAACTTTTGTGCTTCAAAGGACACCATCAAGAAAATGAAAGATAATCCATAGAATCAGGAGAAATATTTGCAAATCATACATCTGATCAGGACTTGTATTCAGAATATATAAAGGATTCTTACAATTTAACAAAACAACTAAAAAGTAGGCAAAGAATATAAATAGACATTTCTCTAAAGTATATACACAAATGGTCAATAAGCACTTGAAAAGATGCTTAACATCATTAGCTATAAGGGAAAATGCAAATCACAATGACATACCAAAATATACCAACAGGATGGCTATAATAAAAAAAGACATGTAATAACAGTGTTGGTGAGGATAGAGAGAAAGCAGAACTCTCATACATTGCTGCTGGGAATGTAGAAATGGCATAGCTGTTTTGGGAAATAGTTTTAAAATTTTTAACATAAAATTATCATATGACACAGAAACTCCAATACTAAGTATAGACCCAAGATAACTGAATACATAAATCCACACCAAAATTTGTACACAAATGTTCATAGCACCATTATTCAAAGAGCCAAAAAGTGGTAATGATCTAATGTCCATAATCAGATGAATGGATATTATGCAACCACAAAAAAGGAATAAAATATTAATGCATGCTACAATGGGTGAACCTTGAAAACATTACCCTGAGTTCCAAGGGAAAGAAGCCAGACACAAAAGTCCACATATTGTGATTCCATTTATAGAAAATAGGTAACCCAAGGAGACAGAAAGTTGGTTGGTGGTTGCCAAGGGCTGTAAAGAAAGTGCAATAGTGTTCCATCTGCAGTTTCTTTTTGGAGTGATGAAAATACTCCAGAATTAGCCAGCCAGCATGGCTCAGTGGTTGAACATCAACATATGAAGGAGGTCACAGTTCAATTCCGGGTCAGGGCACATACTTGGGTTTTGGCCCCATCCCCAGTAGGGGACATGCAGGAGACAGCCTATCAATGATTCTCTCTCATTGTTGATGTTTCTCTCTCTCCCTCCCTCCCTTTTCCTATCTGAAATCAATAAAAAAGGGAAAGAAAATACTCTAGAGTTAGACAGTGCTAATGGTTGCACAGCCTTGTGAATTTACTAAAAACGACTGAACTGTATACTTTAAACGGGTAAATTGAATGGTTTGTGAATGATACCTCAATTTTAAAAAGAGCATATAATGTATTTACAAATGAGTAAAAAGTAAGTTTAAGTATATATATATATATATATATATATATATATATATATATATATATTAGGTCAACATTTACACATTTAGTGATCCACTGTTTGCAGTTATCCCTATCAAGAATTTCACCATTAACTCAAGTAATTGCGGATTTAGAGGTAATTCTTAACCTCAAATATGACAAGAATCAGACATCTATCTTTCTAAGAGTACTTTGCTATGAAAATGACAACCATATATAAATCCTACGTTAAACATGCCTATTCATATCTTTGGTTATGCTAATGACATATTTTATAATGAAGTAGCAAAACCTTAACATATCGTTGTATTGTCTGTATTCCCTATTAATGAGATCATAATTTAAAAAAATATTTCAAAAGTAGATTGGTTGGCTAATGGTCTGCCCTGAGGTGCAGACACCTGATTTCTTCACTTCATTCTGTCATTTCAGTTAGTCTGAAGTAACTGCTGTGTGAATGCATCATTTTGAGCAAAGACTCTAATTTTGAGCAACGTCCACCATTCTTTCCCATTACCTCTGATTTTATAGAACCAACGGCATAGCTTTGGGAGCTGTGCCCACTTGCTAAATAAAAGTCATGACCAGATTCTGAATTTGAAAGTGACCTCTTCTTCACAGGAAAATGCCTTGGCTTTCCAAATGCCCCCGGTGACTTCTGGAACTATTTACTCACACAAAATTAACTGTTGACAAACTCTCTTCTCTGAATCTTTGACTTCCTGTTTCTCCTCCAAATCCCAAAAGGGAAAGAAGAAGAAAAGAACCAACTCATCTCCTGAGGCTTGCCCCGATGAAGCTCGGGGTGGCCACTCGCACTCCAATCCTCTCCTCTTAGGGACCAGCTTCCCGTGGCCAAGTAACTGTGTATTTTTTTATTTTCATTTTTTCTAAAGCAGAAAAGATGTCTTTCTTGACCACACGGAGGCATGCCTTGTTCAAGGAACCTCCAGGCCAGCACCCAGCCCCACTCGGGCAAAACCTGTGACCCAGACCAGCCGGGCTCCTGGCCCCACAGCCGGCTCCTGGGGGACACACACGGCTGTGCTCCACGCTTGCCACGGGCATTTTCACAAAGAAAGCAGTGAGTGACCTGCAGGCAGCACCGCCCTGGGACTTGCGCAGCCTAAAAGGTTCAACTTTTCTTTCCGCGGCGTTTCGCACGTCGCAGTCCAGGATCCCCATGTTGCGTCTCTTTTTCAAGGCGGTCGGAGGACTCCGGGGCCGGCGCAGCTTCGTGGCAGGTCACCTCGGGGCGCGCTGGCCACCCCAGGTGTGGAAAACAGTTCTTTCCTTTAGAGAAGTTTCGTCCCGGCGGTCCCGGCGGGGCTCCCCACCCGCGGAGGCCGCCCCGAAGCATCCCGAACTGCGTGGGCCCCTCGGCCGGGGGCGCGGGGCTCCCGGGTGCGTCCCCCGCTCCTCCCTCCCCCCATCGCCGGCTCCACGCCACCAGCCTGGGCCCCACTTTTGCAAACAAAATGTCACGGGAGATCAGGGAGCTAGGAGCCACCGCCCCCCGATGAGACCCCAGGCTCGGGGGCAGCGAGAGGAGAGACTCGGGAGAGTGAGGCAGGCGGCGCGGAGGCGAGTCTTGCGCCTCGGGTTCCATCCCCGGCGCCCTCCCGCCGCCCGCCGCCCCCATCCTCCGTCCAGCGAGCCCCCCGGGCACGCGCGCTCTGCAGGGGGCGGGGACCCCCGCGCACCCGCGGCACTGAGGTCCCCCCGGGCCCCCGCCCTCCCATCAGCCTACCTCCGCTCCGGGTCCCCAGCGGCCGCGCCGGGTGCCGGGCTCCGGGGGCTCTCCACCGGGGCCGCCGCGCGCCGAGCCCGGAGCGGGCGGGGGCCGGCACGCCTCCTGCCGGGACTGGCGGCGGGAGCAGCCCATCGGAGGTCGCAGCCGAGCGCCCCACGTCACCGGAGGAGTGGCTCTGACTCGGACTCCTCCCGTCCCTGGAGCGGGAGGCAGTTTTGTCCAGGAGTGTGCACCCCTAACCCTCGCCCCACCTGGAGCGCAGACCCCGTGGCGACGGCCACCTCCTCGCTTTTCCTTCTGCCTCGACCCCGCACCCGCCTGTTTGACCTCCCAGCCTGACGTCTCTCTTCTCCGCCCTCCATCCTTCATCCTTCTGACGGCTTAAGTGTCCTGAAGTTTTGAAGTACATCCTGCCCGTGACCCTCATTGCCTTCTTTTTGCTTAAATCATCAAACACAAGTTTCCCTAGTTTCGTATTTAAGGTCTCCATCCTACTTTTTCAGCTTTATTTTTCACAGCTGCTCGTCCCCACCCCAGAGAAGTCCTTTGGGAGCATTTACGAGTGCACCGGTTAATAATGCAGCTTTGTCTCAATAGCTGGAGTTACACACGTGTTCATATATATGCGACTTGATATGGATGCTATTTTGTTGAATTGACAACAAGTTTCAAAACTTCATGTCAAATTCTCTGACGGTGTTACCATCATAGATATTTTTACGCTTAAAAATGTCGAATTTCATGCCCAAAAAAGGAGTATTTGTAGAAAGTTTTAATTCATTATTTTGAAGAAAAGTGCTGCTGGAAGTTATCGTACACTTTGGGAAGCTTATAGTGAACATGCTCCATCTCAAGAGACTTGTGAACACTGGCTTAAATGCTTTAAAAGTGATAAGTTCCATGTGAAAGACAAAGAATGTCCAGGTCAACTGAAAAAGTTTGAAGACCAACAATTACAAGCATTAGTGGATGAAGATGTGTGTCAAACTCAAAAACAATTTGCAGAGAGATTAAACGTTGCTCAGCAATTTCCAGTCATTTACAAGCAATGGGAAAAATATTTTAAAGGAAGGAAAATGGGTGCCACCTCAACTGAACGAAAGACAAATGGAAAACCGAAAAGTCATCAGTAAAATGTTGTGCAAAATCATGGGTTGATCCAGGTCAACCATCTACATCAATTGCAAGTCCAAATCGCTTGGTGGGATCAGGAAGGTGTGGTATTATGAGCTTCTAAAACCAGCTGAAGCTGTTGATCTAAAACCACCAGAATGGGCCAGAAGACACGGCAAAGTAATTTTGCTTCATGAGGATGCACTACCACACACCTCAAAACCAGTTAAAGACACGTTGAAAGATCTTGCCTGGGAAGTATTAACCCACCTGCTGTATTCACCGGACCTTGCTCCTTCAGATTAGGCTGGATCGATGGCACACGCACTTTCTGAGCAGCACTTCACAACATACGAAGTGGAAAACTTGGTCTCTGAATGGTCTGCCTCAAAACTAGAAAAATTCTATTGGAACGGTACCCACAAATTACCTGAAAGATGGGGGGAATGTGTAGCTAGAGATGGACATTACTTTGAATAAAGCGCATTTGATGTTTCTCTTGAAATTTTGTGTTTTCTTTGATTACAAAGTCTGCCTTTTTAACTGGTAAAGAGTCAATTCGCATTTTAACCGGTATCCGCATTATTAAGTGGAACACCTGGTTCTACTGTTGCCTATGTTCGCCTTGAGAAGTTCTAACTATCCTCTTCCAAGACACACATCAAATCATCTTCTCCATGCAGCCATGCTTCTCACCCCCACCTCTTCTCTTGTTTCTGCTCTCTGAGCACTTAGATTCTTACTCCTCTTGGCACTTAGCTCACTCTGCCTTTTGCAGTGCCTTTTATTGCTCCATTAGACCTTTGAAATTTATTTTCTTCCTTTTGCATCTTTCTCAGCAGCCAGCACAGAAAAGTATACAAGTAGATGAGTGATAATTTAAGTCTAATTAGATTTTACTTCTCATAATGGGATCTGGACAGGCCAATCTGGGGGCGGGAGGGAGGAAGGGAGGAGAGAGAGAGGAGAGGGAGAGAGGAAGGGAGGGGAGAAGGGAGGGGAGAGAGAGAGGACAGGGAGAGAGGAAGGGAGGGGGGAGAGAGAGAGAGAGAAGAGGGAAAGAGGAAGGGAGAGGAGAGAGAGAGAGATAATTCTGAGTGTTATGGGTAATCCTTCCCCAGGTTCACAAAACTAGGTCAATTTACTCTCTTTGGTTCACAGTTGGCCAATAGAGGGTGTCAGAGGCTTTTCCCACTTCAATCTTTTTTTTTTTTTTTCCTAAAGCTCATTTCACCTTATATAGAAAAAGCACAAAAGAGATAAAAGATTTACAAAGTTCCTTACAGGGGAGGCAATAAGCAAATATGACTAAAAGGCCAGTAAGCGAGTATCAGGCTTCCATATTGCTTCCAGATGAGCACTAATTTTGGACTAGATCCCAGACTGCCCCCACACATCAAATTCCTTTTGCCTTCTGTGGGAGCTGATGATGCATATCATATGAAAAATTGTCTCCAAACAGCTTTTGCAAATAAGCAGGCTGGATGGGGCTTATTTTATAGAGTACACAGGAGTTAAATAAACACAGTTTAAGTAACTTGCATCATTTAACACAGTAAGTTACTAGAGACCAAAGAACTAAGGGGAGGAGAAAGAAAGAATGTCAAAATAGAATCACTTCCGTTGGTGAGTCAGAATACTAAATAGACAAGAGCTGAGTGAAGAAAGTCACTCATGAAAAGAAGCTTTCTAAACTCTGCTACCACCCATGCAAGGCTCAGCCAACGTTTACTTATGGTCACCTTTTTCTAGAAAAACATGACAAATTGAATTTGTTTGGCTGTGAAGAACACAGTGGAGCAGCATCCTGTTTCTGGCTGTGCTAAGAAAAATATATGGTACAAGGGAGTATTATTTAGCAATAAAAAGAAATGAAGTGCTGATAAATGCTACAACATGGATAAACCTTGAAAATATGATGGATAAATGAAAGAAGCCAGTCATAAATGGTCCATTTACATGAGATATCCAGTATAGCAAATGTATAGACAGGAAGTAGATTAGTGGTGATGAGGGGCTGGGAAGGATAGGAGTGATGGCTAATGGGAGAGGAGTTTCTTTGGGGGACACAAAAACATTCTAAAACTTGTGTTGATGATTACATAATTCTATAAGTATACCAGAGGCCATTGGCAGTCTAAATGAGTGACTTGAATATTATATGAAATATCTCAATAAAAGTGTCTGAAAAATGAGAACTACATGTTGAATTTTGTGTTTTCTATATTAAGTAGCAGCAGTTGGAAAATATCTCTGACCAGCTCTCATGAATGTTAATGGCATTATGCACCTTTGTTTTATAGTGTTTACCTCAGCTGTAATATTATACTGTCTGGTTTTCCTTTTTACTATATATCCAGCATATATGGCATAACTGGCATGTAGTAGGTACACAATAAATGTTTGTTAAATGAATGAGTGAAGGTGGCAAGGGAGATATAATTTATTAAGTACATATAATATTCCAGGCATTGTACTAGGTTCTGAGGTATACAAAATGAGCAATGCCAGACATGGTTTCTGTCTTTAGGGAACTATGGTCTAGGGGAAATATGCATGTTCATTAATGTCCACACAAATAAACGCAGGGATGGGCAAAAGTAGGTTTGAATTCAACCACCTCAGGAGGCAGTGGGACTAACCGAAGCAGGTCACTGAATTCGGGTTTGTGTATTGATTTTCAAAGATGATAAGAATGTGTAAACAATGAACGCGGGCAAACTGAGCACTTACAAGATTGCACCTAAGTGTACTGTGTCTTTCTTTTGATAAAGCTATTGTGATAATCATGACCTGTGTGTCTTTTTCCACATGAACCATGAACCTACCGTTTCCACCCCTGTATATAATTACAAATTGCATTCTTTGCTCCGAAGGAAAAGCCCAAGGTGCTCAATAACCAAATGATAAAGGGATTTGGCCCAGTCCTAGGAGTCAGGACGGCCTTTGAGAAAAACGTTGAGCTGAGGTGTGAAGGAAGTAGCCAGGCAAAGCAAAGGGGTAATGGAAAGAGGAGTATCCCAGATTGTGGGACCAAAAGCTACCAGGCCCTGCACTGAGGAGATGCCTGAGACACTGGAGGGGCTGAACACCAGTGAGGCAGGGACACAATGGGCAGGAGAAGGGAAGAGCAGGAGGTGCTGCAGAAGAAAGGGGTAGACTGTCTGAAACCTCAGCGGGGATCTTGTTAAAATGCAGATTCAGACTCAGTAGGCTTGAGATTCAGACCAAGATGCTGTATTTCTAACAAGTCTCGGGAGCACACTGTGAATAGCAAGGTTGTGACTACATTATTCCAAGAGCATTGGGAGACCACTGAAGAGTTTTAAATAGTGACAGGGTCAGATGTGGCAGGCGGGCAGAGAATGGATTAGAAAAGAGAAAGAGTAGATTCAGTGTGAGCAGCTGAGGAACTACTTGTCTTCCTGGTGAGAGATGGTGGCAGCTGGGGTGGTGGTGATGAACAGAAGCAATGGGTGGCCAGAGCTGTGCTTTAAGGAAATTCTCTCTAGCATGGCCGAGAGACTAGCTAGGAGAGGGAAGAACAGTTTGGAGACTCAGGAAATAATCAAGGAAGATCTGAACTATGATGCTCATAGTGAAAATGAAATGGAGATCATGGTGGGAATTAAGAGACACTGGATGGAATGGATACATATAGTAAGCAACCGGTGGCACTGACAATGCATAGAGCACTGTTCTGAATGCTTTACCATATATAATCTCATAACAACTCTGTGATATAGGTGCAGTTATTATTCCTATCTGACATATGGGGCAACTGAGGCACTCAGAGGTTAAATAGCTGTCCCAAGGTTACATGGACATTAAATAGTAGAACTGGGGATTCTGGCTTCGCAGCAATCTCTATGCTGTAGCTCAACTTCTTTCAAGAAATCACATAAATCTGCAAGGCCTAACAACTAATTGGAAGGGGAGCACATAAAGGCCTGGGAGGCCTGGAGAGTATTATGTGAAATAAGCCAGTCAGAGAAAGACAAGTGTAACACGATCTCACTCATATGTGGAATCTAATGAACAAAATAAACTGATGAACGGAGTGGATCCAAAGACATGGAAGCATGGAACAGACTGAGGACTCTCTGAGGAAAAACGTAACCAGTTTTGTATTGTTCTTTGGCAAAATTATTTTGAGTGTTATTTGTCTACAAGAGGAGAACTATAGGGAGAGAAATTAAACTTTCTTCCCTCTCCTTGCAGAGGGAACATAAATAGCTTTATATAAAAACCATTTCCTGTTTGCAGGGAGAGGAGGTCTAATAAGTTCATCTTTGAGCAAGGCTTCCAGGGCTAAGGAGTTCCAAGGTCTCCATAGACCAGTTTGAAAAGTTTGAATGAGCTTTTCCTTGGGTCTGTTGTACAAATCTTATGAGAACGTCTCTCTCAGCCTTGTCATTGTTTCCTGAGAACTGCTCTGCTTAATTTCATCCGCACCAAGTCGGGAGATTCTGTTCAGGTCTGTATTAGCGATGACGGGTCTTTGGTCAAACTCTGGAGGCAGAAAGCTAACCAAGCGCCATCTTGTAGACCACTGTGTTCTCCAGGGTTTTCTCAATATAAAACTACATCTCTTCCAGGCTACCTGTACACGTCAATTTCTGACTGGCACAGTTTCACCAGGACCATCTGGAAAGCACTGGCCACTTTGGGGAAATTTTGACATGAACAAGAAGTCCTTCAGATTAAAAAGAAGAAAACTTTTTAAGGAGATTTTCTTGTTTGCCAACAAGAAAGAAAATTTTGTTTATCCTAAGAAACAACCCCTCCTTGGTTTTTGTACTTTGGGGATTACTGAAATCTTGATGCTCTAATTGATAAAATTGTCAAGGATTCGGGTTATGTCAAAACTAACTGCTTGCCACTCTCGTTTGGGTGTATATATGTAAAGTGTACTTTTTTAAAAAATCTATTTTCTTCCCACTCTCCTTGATGAGAGTGGGGAGAAAATATAAATTAGCTTTTTACAAAACAATTTCATATTTGTCTGAAGCTGGCTTCCTCACATTTTTGCTCTTTCTCTTCCTTCTCTTGGAAAACTTTAAAGATAAATTAATTTTAAAGAGGCATTCAGTTGTTATATGCTCACTCTAGGAATACAGTCCAGACAAGCAGTCAAAGAAAGAAAAGAGTTATTACTCTGTGTTTCTTCTTGTTGACACTAAAAAGTCTATTTATATAATGGCCTGCATAAAAGCTACTAGATAAGAAGAAAAGGCTTTAGTTTTAAGATAAAAGAAGTTTTGTCATGATTTAGTTTTTAAAAAATTAGTATCTATATATATAAAAACCAAGTGACCAGAACAGCAAAACAACTGAGGCACATTGCAGCAGCCAACTGGCCCGATGGAGGCCCTGATCAGCAACCTCCACCCTTATCGAGGGCAGAGACATATGGCCAACTGCCTCAGCCCCTCCCTCCCGCCGGCCTGGCCCCAATTGGCCCCCATCGGGGCTGGCCGGCCGGACCCCACCTGTGCACGAATTCCTGCACCAGCCTCTAGTACCATATAAAAATAATGTCAACAGCATAGTTAGGCTTGTTTAAGACCAAAGTTAAATTTCTTTCGATTCAAACTTCTTAAATTTCCTACATTGGTTTTAGGGATTAAATAAATTACCACTGTTTTCATAACTTGCTTTAAGTAAAAAATTATATGTATAAAATTGTGTTCAACTAAACGGGATGATAATGAATGTCTGTTCAAAGGGTTTAATTTTAGGAATTTCTAACAATGCTACAAATCACAAGGATTTGACATGTCAACTAAATTATAGTAATTTCCAGATCTTTAATTTTAGAAGTTTAGACAAATGATTAAATTAATTAATAAATAATCTTTGGATATATAGACAGTTCCTTTAAAGAGAAACAAATACAAACCCTGGTCACTAAACATAATTTTAAGTTGCCCTTTTTTGTTTAAATGGACAATAGATGAACAAAACATGCAAATACATCGAATGATATTATACACACACAACATACACACAAACACACAATTTAGTTAATTGTTTTTGCTTCCTCAAATTTGTTAAAATTGTATGAAATAAGTGCTGAAAGAGAAAAAATAGATAAACAGATTTTGTTTTTTAATTCTCTAGTTCTCTTTTGTGTTTGAAGAAAAGAAAGTTGGTTATTTTGGTTAAATATGGCTATTAATATAATGTTTCATTACACTAGATACAAAAATTCTTTAAAAATACAATTGTAGCCCTAACCGGTTTGGCTCAATGGATAGAGCGTCGGCCTGTGGACTGAAAGGTCCCAGGTTCGATTCCGGTCAAGGGCATGGTTGCAGGCACATCCCCAGTAGGAGGTGTGCAGGAGGCAGCTGATCAATGTTTCTCTCTCATCAATGTTTCTAACTCTCTATCCCTCTCCCTTCCTCTCTGTAAAAAATCAATAAAATATATATATTTTTAAATACAATGGTAATTACACACACAATGGTAATACCTACAATTTTCTGGGTTTTATTAAGAAAGTTGTAGTTTATTCAATGGTAAATGTATCATAATCAATGGTTTCCTCCCTTGTAGCCATTAGCAATGTTTTTCTTCAATACTACATGAATTCTTAGAGAACAGAAACTCTCGAACACTTTGAATCCTTCAGCACTAGGAACCCAAGGTCCTGGCATAGAGTAAGCACTCACTAATTATTTGTTGTATGAATGAGTGAATGATTAGTTCTGCATCTAAATGTAGTTTCCTGAGTCTATTTATTGGAGAAGACAAGATTGGAAAATCCCCTAATTCTTCTACATCAAGGAAAGAATAACTGCAGAGTAAAAATTATTATAGCCATGGGCGGGTAGTTCAGTGGGTTAGAGTGTCGTCCTGATACACCAAGGTTTTGGGTTTAGTTCCCAGTTAGGGCACATACAGAATCAACCAATGAATGCATGAATGAGTGTAGGAGCATGCCTCTCTTTTCTCTCTCTCTCTCTCTCTCAAATCAACAAATAAAAATTAAGAAAATAAATAAAATTATTATTAATATAGGTATGTAGGTATATTTATTTTACCCATCCATACTTCTACTCATCTACCTGTATTCTAGCTCCTAATTGGTTAGTAAAAGAAGAACCACAAATGTGTCTCATTTCATAAACTTGTTCATATTTGCCACCATTTTTTTCCCTTTGAAAGCAGAAACTGAGATGGGGCTTGACATGCATGATATCCATTAGGGGCCAACTTCCTGTTTGAAGGATAGGATGTAAGTTGGAGAGAGAACTGTGATATTGGCTCCCCAAAGCTTCAGGAAATGCCATGGGAAAAACCATCAGTTTATCAGTAAATGGATGGAAGGGTGTGTGCTTGCGCATGGCAGCAGGTTGGGGAAACCCTGACAGAGGAACAGCTGGAGGCTGTCTGCTCACTAAATTCTAAGCAGCCTGGGCAGCACATCTTTCCTTGAAACAGGACTTGTGTATTTACCGACGTCTTATTTCATAAATGTACAGTCATAATTTTAAATGAGATAGATTGCATTCAAATCTCCCTAACAAGAATATGTATATTCAAAAAGGTGTGGAA
Source organism: Murina feae (assembly GCA_004026665.1). NCBI lineage: Eukaryota > Metazoa > Chordata > Mammalia > Chiroptera > Vespertilionidae > Murina > Murina feae. The sequence continues at coordinate 32,917 of PVJC01007876.1, forward strand.
AACATCGAAGATGTGTGATGGAAATCAGTATCTTGGAAACTTACTACAAATACATTTTCTTCTTAGAGACATCGAAGTTTGAATCATTGCCATGAGGCCTCCTTTCTTTAACTTTAATGGATAACACCGTCAGGCCAGAATTTTGGTTTACGTTGTCCTAAAAGATATCCAACACTTTCATGGCAGATTGCAGTTCATGCGCTCCTTTGAGGGATTGGGAATTTCTTCTTTTCCATGACATCAGAAGCCAACTATCCAAAAAAAAATTTAACTTAAACAGATTCATATGGTAGCTTTGTACTTTGAAATTTAGTGCTATTCTTTTCTGTTATAAAATGACTAGAGGCCCAATGCATGAAATTTATGCAAGGGGCTCGGCCCTCACAGTCCTGAGTTCATCTGGAAGGTCATCCAGAAGGACGTCCGGAAGGTTGTCTGGCTGTTTGGTCTAATTAGCATATTAGCTCTTTATTATATAGGATTCTTCAAACCTATTTTAAAGCAATGAAGCCAACTGGTTTATTAAAATATTTTTGGTATAATAGATATTACTGAAGAATTTTAACATTATAAAAATTATCTTTTAGTGAAAAAACACTCCTGAATTTAAGATTTCTATTGTGCTCTTTTTCTACCTGTGTCATTCCAGATCATTCTATTCTATTGCTTTTTCTTCATGACTGCATTTCTTACTAATTCTAACTAATGCTTCACATTTTTCTTTTCTAGCTTTGCTTTCTTAGCTTACAAAAATATTGTAATATCAATAGGACCTAAAGGCTACCAATAACACATTAAGGGTTGATTCTGCATAAAAAAGCATTAGATTCTTATAAACAACTAAAACTATCAGCCAGACCCTTAAACCTCAAGACTTTGAAGACTCGGCGTTGCACCAGCATCCCTAGCTGTCACTTGAGGTTGTATTCTTTTTCTCAGCTCAGTTTATTAGATGCTATTGGAGCACTTGTTTGCCACAGACTGTGACAGGGACTAGAAGAATTAAGAAAACCCTCGTTCTCCAGGATCCTGCTATCTGACGAGGGAGACATTCATAAAACAGATCATTTCCATACAAAGTTAAATGCTAACAGAGAGTTATACTCAATGTGCAATGGGAGCTCAAAGCAAAGTCACTCAGCTCAATCTAGGGGATTAAAAAGGTTTCTAAAGATGATGCCAGCAGATTTGTGTAAAGGATGTTTAAGAGTCACCAGTCTCTTATAACAAGCCCTCCAAGTGACTGTGACACAGGCCCCAGTTTGGGAACCACTGCTCTACACCAGCAGGGAACATTTGACAAAGCGGGGTGCAGATGGGGGAGGAACTCACCTTGGGTGCAAAACTGAAGAGGGTGCTAAAACCTCTGGAATCAAGATAAACAGTGTTTAATGAAAGATTTTTAAAGATCAAAGTTAATGCCAAAAATCCACAATGTTGTTTGTTTGAAGACTCTGTTATTGTGCAATGGGAACAGTTGTTTCCAATCAACTTAAGGTTCCCAGGGCCTACAAAGCTGTTCCATTTTCTATCACGCAGATTGGGTAATGCAGTTAAACAGGGTCCCCACTCCAAAGGACCCCATGCTCAGAAGGGCTTCATACTTAGTTTAATGCCCTCCTGTCACTGTCTTGAAATTCTTCATTAATTTTGGAAGAAGAAGCCCTGTATTTTCATTTCGTATGGGGCCCTGCCAAGTTTCTCTGGAATGGCTTATGGGTGTCTTCTTTTCTCCTTCAAATTTTACATCAGCATGGAGTGGATTCAGTCTTTTTGTTGTTGTTGTAGAACTTTCATCAACTTTTTACTCTTGGTTCAAAACATGGGAGGACATTTTCATATGTGTATATAGGGCACACATTTCCCTTCTGCCTCAGGTCCCACTATGGCTCAACACAGCATTGTTCTGGAGACATTTGCCATGACTAAGGAGTGCTACTGACATCTAGTGGAATGTGAGCAGGATGCTACTAAACATCCTACAAGGCACAAGGAATTATCTATCAGGCCCAAAATGTTAGGATTGCTGAGGGCAAGAAACTCTGCTCTCCAGAGACAAGTCGGGAGGTTGTTAACAGTGTTTTGAAATGGGGGTAGGGACAGAAAATAGGGGGCTATTTTGAACTTGATGATTAGTCAGCTAGAGGTGGAGTTGATGCCCTAACTGGTCTGGCTCAGTGGATAGAGCGTCGGCCTGCTGACTCAAGAGTTCCAGGTTCGATTCCAGTCAAGGGCATTTACCTTGGTTGCGAGCTCATCCCCAGTGGGGAGTGTGCAGAAGGCAGCTGATCAATGTTTCTCTCTCATTGATGTTTCTAACTCTCTATCCCTCTCCATTCCTCTCTGTAAAAAAATCAATAAAATCTATTTTTTTAAAAAGAAGTGGAATTGGAGGGACTCTCAGAGTTTTTGCTTGTGCAGGTCACCAATTGGGATAGAGAATTCAGAAGAAAACTCTCATTAAGTAGAAGCAAGGCAAAAAGAGGTTAAGAGTTTGAAGGACATCTAAATGGAGACATTCGTTTGAAGGCCAGTGTCTGTAGCTGTGAAGAGATGTTAGAACTGTCAACAGGTACTTCCATGATGGTCCTTCCCCGCACCCCCCCAAACCTTTAGCACAATTCCATCTCTTCTGCCTCAGAATGGACACCACAGCTAAGCCAGGGGGCACGGAAGGCAATTTGGGGCTTTTTAAGTCCTACATGATTTTTCTGAAATTTGTGGTAGAGAAAGTTTTGTACATTTCAAAGATGTAAGCCCTAAAGGCTCCGGGAATAGAGTTCATTGTCATAGGTAGCAGGCTGGGGTAACAGGCAAACCCAAGTACTTTTCTCTGAGATTGAAATAAAGGTTCTACAGGTGGAGGAAAAGGAGAGATAAGCAAACGTGCGGGAGGAAATGGCTGGGACCGTGGGATTGGATTGTGGGCATCAAATGGACAGGAGCAGCATCAGCATCAAGACCACCCCGCCCCACCTAACCAAGCACCAAGGTCGGAGCTGCTCTTCGTGATTGCACCGATATGCTATGTTTGGGAAAACAACCAAAGACCAGCAGCCAGCACGCCCCTGCCTACAGGCCGCTCTCCATCCCAACAGCTGAGAACACGTGCAGGTCCCAGGACAGAGTGCAAGCCCGGTCACCTGTTCTCGGGAGAGCTGAAGGGGTCCACAGTCCCCCACAGACGAACGCCGGGTACTCCCCCGCTGCTTTGGTTACATTTCACAGGCAAGTTTCCCCAGAACTGTTGCTGGGTGGCTTTCCTTCTTTGGTTTTAGAGGAGCAGGGAATGAGCTCACTTTCACCCCAAATATTTTCAGCCGTCTTAATTGCCATCAATAAAAGGCTTGGATTTTTCTTTGTTGTTTAAGCTTATGAAATGTACTTTCTAGCTATAATTTTCTGTTTCCTGTTGTTGTTGTTGTTTTTAAACATTTGTTGGTTTGTCGATTCTTTAACTCTGCACCTCTGGGTAACTTTTGAAGACAGAGATGTTGTTTTGCTCAACATCGAATCCTTAGACTGTGGCACAGCGCCCAGAACATAGCAGGGGTCCGTAATGGTTGCTGTGATGTGTTGCCCAGATCTCCTCCCCCCCACCCTTTTAGGACCAAGGCACTATTTCCCCAGATGCTGTTCGTGTCAGCTGTTACAGCTCACTGCCTGATTCAATATCTAGTTGACGGAGGACAGAGGTTCTGTCCCTTGCCAAGTCAACCCCAGAGCTCCCAGTAGGATTAGCTAAAGCCTCTGCAGCAAATTCATCCCAGCTCTACCCTTTCTGACCAGTCGTGTCCCTCAATCCCTTACGAGGGTTGTTTTCAAGCGTGCTTTCCAGTGGCCCTCCCTCATGCAAATCTCTGCCTAGAATCTGCTTCCTGGGGAACCAATTTAAGACATGTTTAATAAATATTTGCTGAATAAATGGATGAAGGGACTCTTCCACTGTAAACTATGAGGTTCCTCACCCTGAGCAGAAATAACTGTGAAAAACCTCTGACCTTTATTTGTATATTTAACATTTTATTTTGTCATCTCAGGCCCTAAAAGTCAGAGCCTCATATGCAAATCATTCACCCTACCTCGGGGTCATGCGTGACTTTTATAAGATGGCAGTATCAGTACCCAGTTGCTTTAGTTATATTGTCACTTGACCACCAGAGGGCAGGGGTGACACTTGGAAAATCTGACCCTAGGCCCCCTACTTCAGAATTTAACATTAAACCCATTTAGTACCATTAATTCCTAAACTCTTCGTAATTATGGCATCGTTTCATTTTGTAGGAAAGTGTCACTACATGCTTGTCCTCATTTGCATATAAAAAGAGGAGTTTGGAATATAATGGAAAGAGCCCCGGACTAAGCATCAGAACCACTGCACGCTGGCCATTTGTCCCATTCAACCATGTTTCATCAATAAAATGAGACTCCCAGGCCTATATACGCCACAGGTCTATTGCGAGGAGTAAGTGAAAATCCCTGAGTTAAGAGGAGGGACCACTTGGGAGGGACCTCCCAAGTCCAGGCCAGCTCTGGGTGTGGGCAGGGGTGGAGTCCTGTGGGGACTTTGCCTAAGGGACTAGTGTGAATGACTGCCTCTAGGAGAACGTTTTGATACATGTGCACTCCAGTCTAAGGCCCTCTGAAGTTTATTCCAGCTCCTGGAACAGTACAAGTTTTCCTGCATGCTGGGGTGCAGACAGTACAGCTTATTTCTTCCAAGAATCCTCAACTCCTGACCTTCTTGCTTATCTGTGCTGGAGCAGGAATAAGTCGGAGTTTGGATGAATTTTTCACGCTGTTATGGGATGGTCATGTCACTGCTGGAATTCACCCATTCCCACACCACTGTCCAAAGTAGAAAGAGGATCAAGAAAGTTTGGTCCAGGCTTATAAGCACCTGGGCTAGGGTAGCAGGGGCGGTTCTCACTTGGCCTGAGCCGTACCACCCTCACGCCAAGAGACCATAGCTGTCAGCTGGCCCCTGATCCACCAGAACCACGTGCGACTGAAGGGCTGTGATAAAAAATGTGTATGTATCAAGGGTGTGCAGACAGCTTGCTACTCAGGTGCTGGAGAAACACAACTGCAGCCCAACCAGTGAAGGAGTCTGACCTCACCAGGCACTGTACGGAGGGGAGGAGCTTTGGTGATCATGGAGCACATGAAACCTACCACTTCCTCCACTTTTACTTTGGCCAAGTGGCCATTCTTGTTCTGTTCAAATCTAGTTAAAAGTGTGGACTGTGCCAGGCACCCAGTGATCCAACCTAAAACAAGGACTGCAGTCTAAGTTCCAAATTGCCCCCTTGTATTTGGGCCTGTCTGGATACATCAAGATAATCTCATCTCAAAATCCTTAATCACATTTGTGAAGTCCGTTTTACCAAATAAGATAATCACATGGACATCTTTGGGGAGTCTTTCTTTAGCAACTGGGTGTAGTACTTTTGCCCTGACAGCTTGAGATCAGCTCTTGATTGCCTTCTTTCCTGGACTGCTACCTCATATGAAAAGGTACACCTCATATTAAATTTGAACTTTTTTTCCTTCATCTTCCCTTGTCTGGATCAATAGTGTGATTAATTTGTCATTTATTTGGAGTATGTTATTTTTCAAAATTGGTTTATTAAGATATATTATTTTGGCCCTAACTGGTTTGGCTCAGTGGATAGAACGTCAGCCTGCGGACTGAAGGGTCCCAGGTTCGATTCTGGTCAAGGGCATGTACCTTGGTTGCAAGCACATCCCCAGTGGGGGGTGTGCAGGAGGCAGCTGATCAATGTTTCTCTCTCATTGATGTTTCTAACTATCCCTCTCCCTTCCTCTCTGTGAAAAATCAATAAAATATATTTTAAAAAAAGATATATTATTTTGTATGCTATTTGGCTTGTAAAATTATTAAAATCCCCACCCACAGTGAACCTGTACTAAATAATTTGCTGACAAAGAAAGACAGTACCAGTTTCTGGAGCATAATTTTGCTGACTCTCCCAAAACAAAACAAAATAGTTGTATATATGCAAATATTTATGTGTACTTGGTTCAAGGTTTAATGTATTTCTTTTAAATACATTTTTATTTATTTCAGAGAGGAAGGGAAAGGGGGAGAGGAACTGAAACATCAATGATGAGAATCATTGATTGGCTGCCTCCTACATGCCCCCTACTAGGACTGATCCCATAACCCAGGCATGTGCCTGACCAGTAATCTAACCTTGACCTCCTGATTCATAGGTCCACGTTCAACCTCTGAGCCATGCTGGCTGGCATCAATGTATTTCTTACTATCTGTCCTGGTAAAAAAATATTATAAAAACAATGCCGTAGAGAAAGTTCTGCACACATACATCAACAATCCAAATCTCCAAAGGAGAGGAATGGAAACATGAAGGTAGTATATTAAGCAATGGAATACTAGACAACAGCAAATGAAAGAAATACCAAGACTTGCTTCTATGTGGATGAATGCCAAAAGCAATTCTGAAGGAAGTGAAGTCCCAGAGAAAACGATTCCTTGAAAAAAAGCTCAAAATCAAACAAAATAAGACAATTCTGTAGTGATACATACAAATGTGGCAAATCTACAAAGAAAAACAAGGGAAGGTGAAATAATGTTCAGAAAAGTAATAATAAAAACTAAGATCATCAATGTGACTAAAGGTTTGGGGGACTGTAATGTTTCTCAGTTGTTATGCAAATTAATTGCATTTGAACAAAGCATCAGTGTCTATGACAGATCTAGCCCCCATCCCAACTCCAATGGTAGTGCTTGGCACCTAATTTCTGTATTTTTTAAAACGTATTTTATTGATTTTTTACAGAGAGGAAGGGAGAGGGATAGAGAATTAGAAACATCGATGAGAGAGAAACATCAGCTGCTTCCTGCACACCTCCTACTGGGGATGTGTCTGCAACCAAGGTACATGCCCTTGACCGGAATCGAACTTGGGAAGGTGACGCTCCATCCACTGAACCAAACCGGTTAGGGCTCTGTATTTATTTTTAAAGGTCCATGTAAACTATGCATTCTAAATAGTGGGTAACGTTCAAGGCTAGCGTCTAGCAACGCTCCGACAACAGCACTTATCAGTACACTTTGGCATACGTTGGCTCATTTAATACTTCTCATTTTCGCCAAAAATGCCTACTGTGGCTGCAGGTCAAAGCCCGCCCCACCCCCTACCCACCACTGGGCGGGGGGACCACAGCCTCAGCTGCACCCCGGGGGCGGAGGTGGGCCGACTCCCACCTGCGCCGCTAGCCGCAGCGCCGGAGGCCAGGTACCGCGCGCTCCCCAAAGTCCGACTCTAGCCAAATCCGCACTCTGACATCCGCTCCCCGGTGACATCACGACCTTCCCGGACTCCTGATTGGAGGGTTCCGTGAGCTCCATTCTCGCGATGACTCCTCCGACAGGTTCCTCCCGCTTCCCTCCGGTTGCCGCGACCCGGTAGTCGGCAGACCACGTTGAGAGCCACCGAGACACCGTAGAACAAGACGAGCTTCCGGGACTCGTCTAGGCGGCGGCGGCGGCGGCGACTTTTCTCCGACGCCCACGGGCACGAGGTTTGGAGCTCAGGCGTCCTGCCAGAGCCGCGGTTGCGCGTGACTCTCCATCGCTGGGTTAGGGGCCACCAGGTGACTGACACCAGTTCCCGTTCTTTTAGCATCGCGAGAATATAGCGTCGGGGAACCTGATTGCCGGTCGCTTAGGTTTCCTGGGAGACAGCATTTTAACCAATACTTCCTCCCCCTCCCCCCCTGTTATTCCACGGACTGCACACGGCTGGGAAATTGCCTAGAGAGTGTGTGTGGGAGTCAGCCAGGAAGATGTAGGTGGCAGTGAAGTAGCGTTAAAGGAAGCTGCTGCGGGGGCCCGGGAGGAGCAGGATTTGCTGAGCATCTTCTGGCCACCGGAGCAGTGCCTTTCGGTGGGCGTGGGGTTTTCCTGCGCGAGAGGCCGCGGTCCTCGGGACAGACGTGTAGGCACCCGCGGAGCACGCATCAGCACGGCGCTTTTTTCCTGTATAGTCTCCAAGTTTCCAAGATCAGATCCTGCTGCAGACTTGCTCCCCATTTACCAGAGAATAGTCTCCCCAGCTATCTGTCTCTGTCCCTTCTAAACTTTGGCCAGTGATCTCCATATTTATTACTATTTTCTGTTAAGTGGCTTTTCACATGCCATGGCTCTATTGATACCTTCTTTTGCAAATGGACCATCGTTCATTAGTGTCAGGATTAGCTTGTCACTTACGTATAGAATATACTGTAGGGACGAGGTACTCCGCCTTTCTGCCGTTAAAGGCATGCATCACTTCTAGAGCATCTCTGACAAATGTTTGTTAATTAATTCACATGTTTTTACCTAATTATTCATCAAGCACCCTAATGTGCACCAGGTACTGTTTTAGGAATTGAGAATTGAAAAAATGGACAAACCAGATAGAATTTGCTACTTTCATGGAGTTTACTACTAGGGAGCACCGACAACATACAAATAAACCAGTCAGTGTAGTTTCAGGTAGTAGTAAATGCTTTGAAGAAAAAGTAATGGAAATTGTGTGTGAGTAGGATGGTGGCATTTTACTTAAACAGTTTTTAAAAATTAATTTTTAGAGAGACAGAGAGCGAGAGACATTAATTTGTTGTTCCACGTATGTATGCATTCATTGGTTGCTTCTTGTATGTGCCCTTACCAGAGATCGAACCCACAACCTTGGAGTATCGGACGATGTTTTAAACAACTGAGCTATCCAACCAGGGCTCAGCAATGGTGGCATTTTAGATAGAATGGTCACAGAAGAGTTCTCTTGGGAGGGGTTATTCTGGAAGAGACATGAAAGAGTAGCCTTGCAAGGATCTGGTGGAATGAGCATTAAGAGGTAACGGGACATGCAAAGGCCCTTAGATAGGAATAAGAGCAACAGGAAGACTGGGGCGCCTGAGGGGGTGAAGAGACGTGTGGAGAAAGTCAGGACCAGATAGGTCCTTGAAGGCCAAAGTTTCAAGTTTGGATTTTATTCTGTGTGTAATTGGCAGCCTTTGGAAAGCCGGAGAGGGTAATTAGATTTGATTCAAGTTTTTAAAAAAGATTGCTCGGATGACTGTGAAGAGAATGGAATTTCATAAGCCAGGGTAGAAGTGAGGAGACGGGAGGCTGAAACAGGAGTCCAGATGAAAAGGGCTATTCCCAGTGTTGGGAATTCTCTGTTTAAAAGGCAGCCCATTCCATACTTGGAACATGGAGGTCTTCCTTTGAATTGAGCTGGAATGTGCCTCCCTGAAGCTTGTCCTTTTTCTAATCTGTAACACAAGACATCGACATCCCTTTCCCCCTAACCAGTCCAGCAGCCATTTAAGGCACTTGTCCTGTCCTCTTTTCTCCAGACTACCTCTGAAGGCAGTGATTTTAGGCCCTTCAGAAGTCTGATTGGTCTTTGGAAGCTCCATCATTCGTTATGGATCTTTAAGATGTGGCCACCATCACTGCACCTAATGCTGTACATGTCACCTGACTTGTGGGATGACCAAGGGATCATGCACTCCCTTAATCCTCCTGACTTCTAATATGCTTTTTAGAAGTCATATTGTGCTGTTGGCTCACACCGAGCTGTTTCAAACAACACATTGAACTGTTTGAAATCACATTTCACCTCCTCCTGCACCCTCATTCTGCATTTCTATCTTACGTTTTTCTAATCTAAATGCAGCAGTGTACATTTATTTCTAGTTCATATTGGTGCATTTGTTCTAGGTCATTGGGCTGGTTTTTAATCCTGATCCCGTTATCCACATGTCCTACTAGCTTTGTGTCTTTTATAAATTAACATGACATTCTTTTACAAGTTTGCTGTGTTATGTGCTTTGATGTCTGCATCATATAGATTGCTAAAAATGTTAGCTGCACCAAGAAAAGAGCCCTGTGTGGCGTTTCCCCAGTGACTTCTCTCCAGACGGCTCGGTGTGATTAGTGTGTATTTTCCAAGTACATTTGTTCCGTCCATGATGAATCCTCGTAACTGAAATGAACTCTTGTTTGTTAACGAAAAGCAAACTCACAAGGACAGTATGCACATTTTTTTTCTTTATTAAATACTTGGCACAAATCAGGATACAGCGTATTATGATGTCTACTGATCCGGCATCTGAGGTTACTGAGGTTAGTTAGATACACTTTATTTTTGGAAAACCATGCTGGTTTCTTTCATTATTACTAAAATGAAGGCTTGCTGTATTTTAAAATGCAAAGACTGGCTTATAGTAGGTAAAATTAACTGTAGACAATAAAAAACTCCTCTTGAGCTTAAGAAAAGTTTTTTTTTTTCAAAGCAGATATCCTTAGACAAGTGGTTCTCAACCAATAGCAACTTTGCTCCCCAGGGAATCATGAGGCAATAACGGGAGATATTTTTTGTTGTCACAACTTGGTGTGAGGAAGATGCTACTAACATCTAGTTGGTACGGGCCAGGGATGTGTTAATCATGCTACAGTGCACAGGACAACAACCCCACAGCAAAAAGTTACCTGATCTCACATGTCCGTAGTGCTAAGGTTCAGGAACTGCATTAGGACAACGCCTTAAACTCTTCTTTGATGCAGCGGCTCCTTTCTTTTAGAATGGTGGTGAAGAAGAGGAAAGAGGTACAAGTTACCGCATTGACCATTTGTCATCAGGACCTTGTAACTTTGAGAAGTAAGTGATTTCTGACTATTTCTTTTCTAGGTTGCAAATAGAGTACTTTATGTCTGGGACTTCATGTCACCTAATTGTGCAAACTTGCTATTTATTTTTTCCATGTTCTTTATATTCAGTTTTGGATGTAAAACGGTTTTCTTAAAATTCTGTTTCAGGCTAAGTTCTGCCTGGTGTTTTGGATTTATAAATACTTAAATTTTATAGAATGCATAACAAAAGCAAACTCATACTCATATACTGTTAAGTCACGGAAGAAATTTTGTGTGTGTTTGTTATATAGCTTTGGCTGATGTGGAAAGAGAAAATCTAGCTTCTTTGCTGTTACATTGTGTACAACTCACTGATGGAGTGTCACAAATCCGTTGTGTTAAACAGGTAAGGCAAATATATTCATGGATGCATCTTAAAGACTGTCATGCTGTTGCGGACTTCTAAAATTAATTGATAAGCTTTGAGTCCTGATTATTTAATATCAATGTAGCATTAAAGAATAGGTTTTTCTTTCTGTTTATTGTATGTCTTTTTATTTAAAGTAGCAACAGAAGCTATATTGAGGCTTCTATCACCATTGGAGCTGTAAGTAGATAGGATAATGTGATAACTGTACATACCTGTTGTGGCGATAAATTTTAAAAAAATGATTTGTTAATCAGAATCTTCAAAATTTGTTTAGCAGGCACATTAAAAATTAATTTAAAATGTAAAGACTGTCCTTACGAGTATTTCAATATTAGGATTTATCATTCGAACTTGCGTAATATTTTTCTGGAAAGCAATTACATGCATTATTGGTTTTCACTTGTGCTACAGAATTCCTGTACCTTAAACCATTGGCAGGTCTGTAATTCTCGGTGGAGGTGGGTCTGGAGGGTGAAGTGGGAGTAGGGGGCATGTTCATAAATTGGGAGTTAACATTAATGTTAATAAATGTTAATAAAGTGGGAGTTGAGGGCATGTTAATAAGGTTAATAAATATTGAAATAGGTGTTTAAATCAGTGTCCTTAACAGTGCAGAGCAGAAAATATTTCACATTATAATTGAGAATTAAAAGAGTAGTTGAATCCATGTTACTTTGTTATGCTTGATATTTTAAAAAATTACTATGACTTTAAATTTTTTGGATTATAGATTGTGCCTTTACTGGAGAAGGCAGATAAAAACGGCATGTGTGATCCCACTGTCAGAAGTTGCCTGGATATTTTAGCAGGCATTTACCTTTCTTTGAGTCTAAAGAATCCCTTGAAGAAAGTCTTGGCAAGGTAAGGAGAAAAAGGAAGGGAATTGGGCCATATACATTGGTTCTAATTTGATCAAAAATAACCAATAGTAAAAATTCTTTCCCTGATTTGGTTTTACACTTGGGACTATTTGTTTATACACCAACACCACACTTTATTTACTGTAGTTTGACAATGTACTTTATATGTTAGAGCAAGTCATCTCTCTAGGGCAAGCATGTCAAACTTTCGGCCCGCGGGCTGCAAGCCTCGTTTATTTGGCCCGTGTTAGCCTTTGAGTTTGACATGCTTTCTCTAGTGGCTTTTCTTTTTCAGATATTTCCATTTTTGATTTTTTTTTCTTCTAGAAAAACTTTAGGACTGTTTAGCCAGATTTTTAAAAAATGCCTATTGGTTTTGATTTAGATTAATAGATGTAAAATTTAATTTAATTTATTCATTCAGTAAATTTTTACTGATCACCTACTATGTGTCAAAGTATTCCTCTAGGCTTTGGGGATATAGTGAATAAGTCCAGAATGAAGGTTACATTCTAAGAGGAAGATAGAAAGTACACAAAATAAAGAAGCAAAATATATAGGATTAGGTGGTATGAGTGCCATGGAGAAAAATAAAGCAGAGGAGAGGGAAAGGGAGACCCAAGGATGGGATGAGGGTTAGAGTTAAAACATAGTGGTCACTTTAGATATCTTTGCTCAGTTATTGATAGAGTGATATTTGAAATTGACCCAAAAGAGATGAGGAAGTGATTATTGGTTATATTTGAAGGAAACTGTTCCAGGTGGAGAAAGTAGCAAGAGCAAAGGCTTTGGCATGTTGCAGAAACAAAGGAAGGCCATGTAGCTAGAGATAGTGAACAAGGATCAAGATGAGAGGTAACGGTGGGACCAGGTCGACAGTGTGTTACAAGTCATTGTAAGCACTTTGGTTATTACTTTGGGTGGGACATTATTGGATGATTTTAGGCAGAGGAATAATGGGATGCTTTGGTAATATCACTCTGGTTACTCTGTGGAGGATAGTCTAAGTTATTTTCTGACAGTATTGTGATGGTCTGGTTCAGTAATTCCTTCATGTATAATGATTCCTCTCCTTCACATATCCTTATACCACTGAGTTGTCAAGATTTTCAATATTTGCTTCTTTTTCTAGCTCACTAAATTGCCTACCTGAATTTTTTCTTCCTGAGGCCATACAAAGTTTTACTTCTCGTCTTCAGGAAGAATTGAATACTACTGATCTATACTCTTATAGGAAAGTAATGGACAATATATCTTCCTGTATGGAGAACTTTAAGTTGGGTAAGCCACTTCTTTTCTAGTAGTGTTCCTGGTTAACACCAGTCACTGCATCATTGTTTTTAAATGATGTTAATTTTGGTGCTGAAACTTCTTACCAGTGTTAATTTCCTCTCTCACAGGTATAGCAAGTGTTAATAATCTTCTTGAAAATGGTAAGTCCTATTATTTTATTTTATTCTGAGAGGTGACTGCTTGTATGAGTCACTTTGGAAGTTTCTTTTAAGTTTCTTGGCAGTAGGTAGAGTATTGCAGATAACTAAGGCATATCACGTTCCTTTCTTTTGAATTTCTACTATGATATCACTTTAAGTAACAGTGATTTAAAATATTTTCTTGTTCTGAAGTTAAAGTTCGAAGTTTTTAAATTCTGTTTTGTCATTATATTCTTTTCCTTTCAGTGCTTCATTTTCTACAGAAGAGTTTAATTGAAATCACAGAAGAAAACAGGCAAGTATTATACGTTTGCATGCTTGTGCATACTTGCAGTTGTACATTATCTTTGTACAAAGGAAATTTTTTAAAAGTTCTACAATGTGCTCCTTTCTTTCCCCCTCCATAAGTGTTAGACCAGATTACTTAAATTCATTTTTTAGAGCTTTGACATTTAATTTTTAAAAATCAAATAAATTACTATAAGACTAAGTGAGAAAGGGAAAAACTCATTTATTTACTTTTTATTTTATTTTTTGTTGTTAATCCTCATCCGCGGGTATTTTTTCCTGTTGATTTTCAGGGAGAATGGAAGGGAGGAAGAGAGAGAAAATCAATGTGAGAGAGACACATTGATTGGTTGCTTCCCATACCGGTCCCAATAAGGACTGGGGTTTGAACTTGCAACTCAGCTACGTGCTTTTGACAGGAATTGAACATGCGACCGTTTGGCCTACAGGCCGGCACTCTAACCACTGAGAAGACCCGGCCAGAGCAGAAAGGGAAAAACTCTTTCCTCTACCTGAAAGTTTCTTTTTCATAGCATCCTGTTCTTAGTTTGGGGATGAAATACTCTCTGTAATATCTCTGAAGATATTAATGACAGCTTTTAAAAATATTTTATCTTTACATAGCTTCTATTTCTTCCAAGTTGCTTTTTTTTCTGTTTGCTGCTTTGGTCACTACTGTATTTGTTGGCAGAAGCTTTCCTCAGAAGTCTGGTGGTCCTAGGCTGAGCACTCATTAAGAATGGGGCACTGAGAGTTGATTTGAATCTCTGTGCACATGGGTGTGGTTGATTACAGGTTTCAATGTGGGTTAACCAGTTGCTCTCTTTCTTGGCGGAACCCCTAATGTCAGTGTCCTTAGGTCTTTTTGCATGGGTAGTAGACTCACCATGGAAGAATTTTCAAAACCATTGGCTTAATATCCTAATTACTGGGTCTGAAAGCTGAAGTCCTGGCATTTGCCATTCATTTGGCTTATATTTACCTAATTTCTGTTTGCAATATGGTATTGCTACTTTTTCTGTCTGTGCTGTCTTCCTGTCCTGACACCTGTTGTTTTACAGTCTCTAGAGGTAGACCATTTGTTTTCTGGCTTGGAGGTATATGATCCAGTGTTTTTATTTTATTTCACCAAACTTGCTGTCAGTCTTCCTGTTTTCACCCTTCATTTACCTCCTCATCAAGGAGTACCTGGTGCCCACAATTTCTTAGGCTTTTGGGCTTGCAAATCAGGTTGCTTCTGGATTTGTTCTCTGGCTTAATAGTCACTTTACTTGATTTTCCTAAGTTAGTTATCACTTATCCATCTGCTTTGCAGTTTCTACAATTGTATTATTGTCTCATTATTGTTCTTGTGTATTTACTCTGTCTTTTTATGTTTTAAGTACCTTGGGTGTTGGTAGAGGGAGGTCTGGTGAGAGTAGAAGTAATATCTGTGGGCTGTCTTTAACCCATGGTCTCCTTTTGCCTTACCAAGAAGGAGTTCCTTCTCTGTCACCTTTTAAGCTCTTTTTTCTCAGTTTATTTCTTAAATGTGGGTTCTGTCCTTTTAATTCTCTTTGCTAGACTATTTAATATCATCCACTTCTTTGATATCAGCTATTATCTCTGTACTTATGATTTCCAGATTTATCATTCCAACTTAGCTCTCTTCCCTTGAGCAGTAGATTTATATAGTCAGTTATTTATCTTAACTAGAATATTTTGCATGTGTCTCAAATTCAATGTGTCCAAAAGACAATTCACCGTCTTTTCATCCTTCCCATAACCTATACTAGCCTGTATTCATTCTACTTTCTGTCTGTTTGAATTTGCATGTTCTAGATAACCCAAATACATGGAATATAATATTTGTCTTCTTGTGTCTGGCTTATTTCAGTTATATTTTAAAGGTTAATCTATGTTATAACATGTATTACAATTTCATTCCTTTTTTTGGCTGAACAGTATTCATATATATATACTAGTATATACCACAGTTTTGTTTATCCGTTTATCTGTTGATGGACATTTGGTTATTTCTATCTTTTGGCTAATGTGAATAATGCTGCTATAAACATTGGGTAGACAGGGTCCGCTTGAATCCCTCTTTTCAATTATTTTGGCCATATATCTAGAGGTAGAATGCTGGGTGATATAGTAATTCCATATTTAACTTTTTGAGAAACCCCCAAACTGTTTTCCCTGACTTCCGTTTTCATATTATCACTCTATGTTCTGCTCTGTTGAGAATTGGCTTAGAGGAGCAAAGATAGAAGCTGGGAGACCAGTTTGGAGGCTACTGTAGTATAACCCAAGGGAGAGAGGAGTGTGGCTAGGCTACGAGTGGCCGTGGAGGTGGTCTGATTCTGGGCATATTTTGAAGGAAAGTAGAACCAAAAGGGTGGAATGAAGAGAGAAGTCAAGGATGAGTACAAAGTTTTTGTCGTTTAGAGATCCCAGCGGGTGGAACAGGTTTGGAGTTGAAGATAGGTTCACGCTGTTGGAGGTGTCTGTTAGACATCCATATGAAGATACTGAGGAGGAAGCTTCAGATACAAGTCTGGAATTAAAAGGAGAGGTCTGGGCTGGAGATAACAGTTTGGGAATTGACAGCATATAAGTTATAATCCAAAGCTAATGAATTAGCTAGGTGAGATCAGCATCAGGGGAATGAATTAGATGGACAAAAAAGAGGACTAAGCTCTGCGTCATGGAGAGCTCTAACATAAAGAGGTCATGGAGAGCAGCATGAACTGTCCAAGGTGTCCAAGAAGTGATGGTGAAGCAGGAGAAAGTCAGGTTAAGAAATCATATCAAGGCTGAGGGAGTGTTAAAGTTTATAATTTGTTATTCATTTTTAATTTGTTATTCTCACTCTAAAAAAGAGAAGCGAGGCTAGTCATTGGCTGAGAAAGAGGCAATGTTGCAGTAAGTTAAGAGTGTTGCAAGTTTCCAATAAATGTCTACGTAATTAGAATGTACATGGGACTAGAAGAGAAAGGCATGAATGTCTGCTGTAATCTAACGTTGATTTGGGTCCTTTGATTGAGGAATGTGCTGTTTTGAAGAGTGATAGGAATGGTGACATTTTTATTTGACTTTTCTTTTGTAATGATGTCTTTTCTTCATTGTAGAAAATTTGCTGGAAATCATATTGTTCAAACGCAGTTGATGAATGACTTATTGGTAGGCATTAGAGTTTCAGTAATGTTAGTACAGAAAGTTCAAGGCCTCCAGAGAATGAATTCAAACATTTCCAGTTCTCCCACATGGCAGAGTATGTGTGAACTGCTGAGTATTTTTACCAAGTTTTTGAATGATGGTAAGTGTGAAAATGATGATTATAATTGTCACTCAATTTTTTGCTATTAATGGTATGAAATATATGATACTTAACAGAGATGTAGAACGTCTCCTTCCTCAGCCACTCAAAGTGGGGAAAGGCCTGGGATTACAAGGTTTTAATGCTTTTTTCTTTCAAACTAGGGGCCTGGTGCACAAAAATTTGTGCACTCGGGGG